>LOEQ01002819.1:79249-91650 GCA_001685075.1 Bramus lutescens | reverse complement strand
TGTGTGTGTGTGTGTGTGTGTGTGTGTGACAGAAATGAATGTGTGGAGGATCAAGCCTACTCAATGTCTCCAGGAACTAAAAGGTTGGGAGCAAAGCCCCAATATCTTCTTCAATGGAATGCATACTCCCAATAACCTACTTCTACCATGTTCCAACTCCTCACAGCTCTACCACTTCTCAACAAAGTCAAACTGAGAACTAACCCCTTAGCACACGAGCCTTTGGGGAACATTGCAGATTCCAGTCTTTGATCTCAGCACAGAAGTACAGTGTTAGATCTCGGGTCAAATGAATGATTGAACAAGTTTGTGTTTAAGAAGCCTGATGCTGTCAATGGGGGAGAAAGACATGCTACCCAGATGCTTCAAATAGGGCAACAAACCACCTGGTGGAGCAGGGTAGGTGGGGAACAGTGCTTAGCTGAAATACAGAGCTAGATGCAGACTGGCCTGCTGAGCCCAGGCTGGTCAACCTCTTCTCTGTAAAACTGAGAAGAAAGCAAGCCAAGGGAGTTCCCATGAGGTCTGTGCTCCACTCACTTCTTCTCCTTTATTGTGGTGTTTACTCGCTTGCTTTTTTTTTCTAAGACAGGAGTTCTATGTGCAATTATAGCCAGCCCCAAATGAAGATCAGTCTGTCTCAGCCACCTCATTGCTAGAATTCCACACAAGTACCACCAGCCTGGCTCCCCCATGAAGTTCTGAAGATTTAGAAGTCAATTTCCCATTTTGCCGAGTTCTGAAAGAGCTGTTTACCACAATTTCACTGTTAAGAAAGATGGAAAAGCAGTAGACTGGGAAACAGAGGAACAATCAAACCCAGAGCAGGCTGTCCCTTAAAGACCCTGCTTGTGACTGCCTACCAACCCCACCAGCTTTACTCAAAGGAGGGAGATTGGGTTTCTTACCTATATGTAACACCACCGTTTTTATTGAAGCCTGAAATGCATCATGGTAAAGGCCCAGGAAGCCAGTGAGGACACTGCTTCCTTCTTCACAACCCCCCCCACACACACTGCTGGATTCCTCGCAACAAGACTGGCTGTTGTCTCCAACTCTGTTTTTCTGCATTTGGAGGTTGGGAAGAAAGTAAAGAGAACACACTATCAAACTTAACAAAGTCCAGAAGGCAATGAGCAGAATGACGCTATGGCCACCTGCTGCTGGAACTCTGAATAACTTCTCTCTCTAATCAGAGGCTCACGCCTGCCAGGCAAAGACACCTCGGTGCTCAGCAAGTCAGCCAGGACATACTTAGTCAACTACCTTAGTGGAAAGCTAAGGTGGCCAGTACCCGGAAGACCTTAAAGTCCTTCTAACTCCTGATTGCATCTGGAGAAAATTTTAAACTTTGTGTTAGGTAACTAGTGAGACTTCAGCACACTCAGAGGCTTGCTAATGAACCCTCCCTCATAAACATCCTTGAGCCCCAAGTATACTATCTCCGGAAATATAATTTTAAGAAGGATAAAGTGTCACACATGCCCCTCCTTCAGATGTAAAATACAATATGGGAGTAGAGAAAGTGGAGAAAGTAGGGCTGTGTTGAAGCCTATTCAGAGAAGGCTATTTACTCCTGTTAAAAAAACACTATCTTACAGATGTGTTTTATTTTTCTTCAATTCCTTTTTATCTACTGTACGCATGGATTTTTTTTTCCAAAACAATAGGATTTGAGTTCTCCTCTTGGATAGAAACATAGTTTTCTGAACTGTCCAAAAGATTGTAAGATTACAAAGACATACTATTGCTCCCTCTCACGAACGTCAAATCAACTAGACCTGTCAATCATTTGGACAGGAAAACACCTTTCAGGAAGATGTCAGTTCCAGAAACTCTGTGCAACTGAAGAGGTGTCACGAAGATGAGAACAACTAGCGCCTTAATGAGCTGTGCACTTATGTCTCCCAGAAGCCCCTCCCTCGGTGCAGTTCCTTACAGATTCTCACAGGTAGGCCTTTCCTCTTTTGTAAGGTCTAACTCAGAAAGCAATGACCATTTATTTTTCTTCTTGTTGTTCCCCTTTTCACACATTGGCCAAAATCCTAAAGCCACAGGCCCTGACACTCAGCCGCTCCCTAGAGCCACTCACAGACTCATGGTGAAGCCCACCTGCTTTCTTGACTTCTAACTCAATCAAAAACCATGACTATCTCTCTTCCATCCACCGGAAGCTTCTGAGATTGCCAGCTTGCCTGTTGTTTTTGAGTTTTTTCTCTCAAGCTCGGTGGTCCTCCAGTTTCCCTCTTAGGTCTTTTCTAAACATTTTAAGACTAGAAACCTGCAAAATGGGCCTTTTGTTCTGTGGTAGCAAAAACCTCAAACTGAGAACAGCTGAGGGATGAGGCCCAGTTGTTTGAAGGGCCCCCAGGTTGTTCTAGTTGAATCACTGTAGATCTGCTATCACACCATGTCTGAGACAGGAAACGTTTCGATGAACAGAATCTTAATTCCTCTACAGCACTGGGGAGTGTGGAGACTTTTTTTCTTGCTACATTATTGAGGGAAGATAGAAAGATGGATGAAATTATGACTGGGACCACTGAAATGAACGCTTCAAACAATCCGAAGGTAATCTAAGGCTCACAGTAAACTACACGTCACAGAGGGCATGTAGAGTGAATGGGAAGCCCCCCAAAAGCCCGTGCTGGGAAATGTAAGAACTCCCAGCCTTTGAGTCATTGAGCTGCTGTTCTTTCCTTTGTCCATTGTGGTGTAAGAAGTAGGGGCCCGAAACGATTTGGGGATCATCCTAGGAGTGCCTTTCCATCTTAGTCATCAAAGCAATGTCTATCAACCAAAGCTAGTCGTATTAGCCAGCTTGTTTGGGGGGCAGGGGGATTCCCTTTCTCTGCCTTCCAAGCTAGAATTACAGATGGGATGCCACATCACTTGGCATTTATGTGGGTTTCTTGGGCTCTGAACCACAGTTGTCATGATTGTGTAGCAAGCACTTGAACTACAGAACTTTCCCTCCAATGCTTATATAGCTTTGAATCTTTGTCTCTGTTTTGGCTCCTTCTTCATCCTCAGAGGTGTACTATTCCTTAACTAGCTCTGCTTCTGCTGTGACTGCATGCCCCTACTCAGTTCTTTGCTTCAGGACACAAAAGCCTGGAAGTCCTAGAGAATGGTCACTAAACCCCAATATCAACCAATATCAATGGCATCGCTAAACCCTAGTAGACAGTGATCTTATGAGAATAGACACAACAGTGTCCAGGACCCTGTAGACTTGAGATGCTGTCATCACTCTCCTTTCTCATTTGTTTTTAAAGCCCAGGATGAGTAATAACATGGTATCCAGACAGAAGGTAATTTACAGTTGAAACTAAGTACTGGCCTTTAATTAAAAATCTACAATAGTTCATGTAACTCCAGGATCAGGGAGTGTAGACAGCTCTGGAGAATGAAAACCTATGGATGACAAAGGATGAGGACACAAGTTCCATCCAAGGGGACTGTCTCCTTCATTAGTCCTTAATTTCCTTCCTAGAGATTCCGATTTGTGTTAGGGTGGGGCTCAAGAGGCATACATACTTTCCAAACTTCCCATAGTGATTTTTCACATGATCCCAAGTTGAAAATTAATGTCCTAAGATATCAAGCTGCATCTTAGAATCACCTGGGCAAAGTTTTGCACTCCTGACCCCTAGCCTGTACAGCACACCAATTAAATCAACTCTCAACAGTGGAATGCAGGCATCAGCACTTTTAAATTCCCTTCTAATCACACTGTACTTCTGAAAGTCAAGTGCTGGTTGTTAGCAGTCATAGCCCAGGAAGAAACACCAAAAAAGGAGAAATAGCCTGGATTCCAGGCTCTGCCTTGCTTCTAACTTGTGTGCATCCTCAATTGTGTCTCTTCGCCAGTATGGGTCTCAATTTTCTCAAGACGTAGTCCATCCCTGAAGTACAATTATCTACTAGTGCTAAAATGGTATTTTAAGCCAGGTAATTAATAGATAAATGTACCCTAATGCATCCACTCTTCTCCATCACATTCAAATCTAATAGAATAGTGTCACTAGTCAGTTTGACCAAAACTCAGTCAGAATGTGGTCTGGGAAGTTTGCTCTGTCACACTTATAGAAAACACAAAGCAGGATATGGAGTCATGGAGTGACTGAGTGAGCATTTTTAGCTCATTCCCTGGGTACCAGAAATAAATGCGAACTCCCTGGAGTCTACTGATGCCAGCACTAGTTCCCTAGAGCCCGATGCATCATGCACAAACTCCCTGGAGCCCAGTGATGCCTACACAAACTCTCTAGAGCCCAGAGCATGATGCACAAACTCCCTGGCACTAATGTTCACACCACTAGTTGTGACTCATTTAGAACAGCACACATCCAACCAGAATCCTCTGTACTTGAGATGCCCACCACATTCCTTATTTATTTTTAATACCAGTATATAGGCAATGTCATTAAAATGAAAGCTAAGGAGAAAGTAATTAGCAACCAGATTCTAGTTCCATCTTAACCCACAGTTGCATTATTTTGATTGTCAAAAGACCATGTTCAAGCCCTGCCCTCACTATATTGCCTGACTCTGGGTAATTGAGCTTTGCTAATGAGACCCTTCATCTCTCCATCTCTTCAAGAGATACCATCCCAACTGAGTCTCAGAAGGACATGGGTTAGATTATGTTAGATTTGACTGCATTTCATTTGAATATGACGGAGAGATAAGGGAGCATTGGGTGCCTCTTTTCCTCCCACTTAGAGGCAATAGGGACACAACAATTTAAGGAAGAGCACTTAGCAAGACATTATTTCTCTACCTTTTTCTCTTGATCTCTTTTCTCTCACAGACATAATTATTCATTTTCAAAGATTTAAATTATTTCTTGCTGTGATTTAATTCTCCCACAGATGGGTCACGTTTGAGATTCCAGATACTAAGTTGCTATAATCTAACACATAGGGAAGGAAGCAGGCCTTGTGAAGATGCTGCCAATTAACACAAGACTTAAGAAATGGCAGTAACACAATTAATAAGGAAACAGTCACTGTTCTTGTTTCCAATTCTTCACGTTGGATTTTCATCAGAAGGGGGAGTGAAATTATCCAGTTAGGCAGCATCTAAGTAGAAGATAGAAAATAAAAGGGACCTGGCTTGTGGAATAAAGTAAGAATTTTTTTGTTTTGTTTTGTTTTGTTTTGTTTTTCTGGGTACCTTCATACTCACATTTTTTTAACTTTTTTATTAAAAATTTCCACCTCCTCCCCTCCTCCCATTTCCCTCCCATNTGCAGTAGAATCAAAACCCAGTGCCATTGTCCTTGGCTTCTCAGTCAGCCCTTGAGAAACAGAGGAGTTAGGATGACAGGGTGCGTTTTCTAGTGAGATAAAAACAAGTCTGTGATACTGTAGCATGGTTCTTCATGTCTTCTTTGTTCTGGTTCTTAAGACCAGGTGTGCCTTCCAGACCAGAGAACACAGCACATTCAACTTGAATTAGTTCACCTAAAACACCAGGCTGTAGGGGTGAAAACATCCTCGCTTTACGAAGGAGACCCATTTCTGCATGTTCGTATAGGACACTGGGGAAGAATGTGTGGGAAATGAGTTCTGGAAATGGTGTCACACAGGAAGGGCTCTCCCAAACTACAGAGCAGGAAGCTGTGTTTCTGACCTGAACCATAAAGCCAAGAGTTTTTAACTTTTGTTTATTATTTTGGGGGCTAGAAATCGAACCTAGGGCCCAACATCCGCTAAGCAAGTGCTCTAACAATAAAGGTCATCCTCCGCCACACAAAAACTCTTCTCATTCAAACTCACCTGTCCTCTCTACACAGAGGTGTGCTGCTGTTATGAAAGACACATTTACAAATGAAGGAAATGTCTTAGCCCAGTTATCTGAAAGCCAGACTTCTGTGGACCTCAGAATAGCCCCAAAACAGAAATAGCAATAACAGTAGCAAGTAATGCTGAGCCAAGCACATCCTATGTTCCCAACTGCTTTTGAAGTAATTTTTGTATAATGACACATTAAATTTACCACTTGTGGTCAAGACTATTGTTTTCGTGTCTTAAATCTTACAGATGAGACAATGGGGGTTGGGGGTAGGCACAGAAATGTTAAGTGGTGCCTGGCAATAAATAACAAAGAACAATCACAGCCAGAATTCACACACAGGCCATTGGCATTCCACAGCCTGGATTCCATGTGCACATCTACTCTTTGATATGCTAAGAGAGCCAAAGACTCTGAGCCTTGGCAATAACCAACATCAATCCCTGATAAACATCTGTGCTACAGTCTTAAGTTAACTTTGTTCCTTGCTAACCCCTACTTAACATCTAACTACTTTTTCTATTTTAACAATTTTTATTTATAACCATCTTATTTTTTTGGAAGTATAATCACATCTTTTCCACTCTTCCCTTTCCTCCATGAGCCCCATCCATGTACCTCATTCCTCTCTTTCAGAATCATGGCTGGTTTTTCTCTAATTATTGTAATGTAAATGCATGTATGTGTACACACATATTCCTAAGAGTCACCTGCTCATTCAGTACATGTTACCTATATGCTGACCCTTTGGAACCAAAACACCATCTGGGAAGCTCTTCCCTGAAAAAACCATTACTTTCACTGTCAACGTTCCCGGATCCCTGCAGCTCTTTTTCCAGGGTTGAGACCCATGAGCTTTCCCCTTTCCATGCAGCATGTCCATTGGTGTTAGCATTGTTAAGGTATTGTTTAGTCCACCTTGCTAAGCAAGACGAAATGTAACGGAGACTTCGTGAGTGTAGACACTCTGACATGTGTAGGAACCACGATCTCACAGAAAGCTTTCTGTTCCTTTACATCTGTACTCAACCCTGACCAACAACTCAAAAGGGGCCTTCTCAGGACTGATGTAAGGCTTTTTGTTAGTAAATGGTGGGTTCATGGCGGAAGCATTGCCAACCCAGATGGAAAATATTTCTTAGACTATATATGTTTACACAGACTTACATCTATTATATTAATAATATGGTGCCTTTTGACTTTTTCAGTCATCCTGTTACTTTGGGGATTTTTTCCCATTTCCCCCTTGAGATCACTTTCACCTTGCTATTTCCCTCTCTATGACTCCTCCCTCCCTCTGCAAGTTCCCATTTTACTTTCCTGGATCAAGAAAGACAAACAAGCTTAGGAAGAACGTCCCTGCAGAACTACATGATCCGGCCTGACCACAGCCCTCAGCTCATCTTCCATGTTCCCTACACTCCAGCCTTACTGGTATATTTATTTTAGCACCTTTCTCTGGCCTTTGAGTGGAATGCTTTTCCCACCCTTCCATGGCTACTTATCTGCCACTCATTCCAGTTTCACAAACGCAAAAGTAAAGACCAGACCTTTCTCATCCTGTGTCTGTGTGCCTAGCGTGCTCTAGAATAGAACATGGGGAATAAGTATTTTTGAGTACAGTCCTAGCCTATGCTGAGAAGGACAGAAACACAGGTATGATTACACTGACTTCAGACGTTTGCACACAAGACTCAGAACAAGCACTCAACCAAAACTAAGAGCTCATCTGAAGGTCTGCACGCTTAATATGGCACTTCTGAGCCCTCTTTCTCAGATCACCTGTAAAATCCAATCGGTGCAAGCCTTACTCCTCAAGCAGTGGAATAAAGTGTCTTTCTAAAACTGAACCACTCCGGAACAAACGCATTCTGAGATTAGAGTATGAGAGTTGCCAATCAAAGGGCCGAACTGTCTTCTGAGGGCTTCCAGTGAGCGGCATCAGAGGATGGGGGCTTTTCATAAGTTCTCAGGCACCCTTGTTAAGTGTGAACAGAGAGCCTTGGCTACGGATCATTAGACACAAGTGAACAGTGTCTCCAAGGCGACAGGCAAAAGACTAACAAATAGAAAACCTGAAGAAAACAAGTGATTTAGAAAACACAGAAAGGGGGTTAACGTAAAAGTAGCTACATTTCAGAGGGGAAAATCAAAAGTATTGAAAATTCTAAAAATTCACTAAATAGCATAGAAATTTCAGGGAAAAGGCAGTAGAAAAATAAAGTCAAGTAGCTCTCCTAGAAAGTAAAGTCAAAAAAGAGGGCACAACTGAACAAAATCGAGTAAATGAAAGCATGATTACAAGACCTCTATCACATCCATACAGTTTAAATTAAAGGAAAAATGTACGTTTTCAAGTGAAATCTTGGTTGTAAAAAATCTACCAAGATATACCCAGAATAACAGATGTCAGGAGCACTGGATACTGAGAACCAGATTTTTTTAACAAGAAGATGCTTTTCTACCTAAAATCTAGTACCCAGTAAAACTGCTGGCTGCGAAGACAGACTTTTTAATATATGAGATATATAATTTTTAAAACTTTTTTTTCTTGAACAGTTTCTATGAAAGCTGCAGAAAGATATGCTCCATTAAAAGAATTCTCATTGACACCCCTGGCAGGAGCCCCTGCTCCAGAAGAGGCCACATGATCACTCAGATCCCTAGATAAGGCCCCAGCTGCTGGACCACCAACACAATCCCAGAGCCCACCCAGCCTACCCCCGACAATCTCTCATCTCCTCATCACCCTATCCCAGCCCACACCTCAGGTGGAAGCCGCCTGATCCACCAGAGGTCACACCAGCACCCAGAACCACAGAGGACTGCCAGCTACACTCGAGGCCACAACAGCTGCTAGAACTTGAGTCCCCAACTCAGGCAGAAACCTTCTGCTTGACCAGAGGCCACCCCAGGCATCATAAGTCCAGTCCCCAACCTGGGCAGAGACTCCCTATTCAACCATATACCATCCAGCCAGAAGACAAGAGAGGAAGCAGAAACCAAGGAACAAAATACCTATCCAATGAAGACAACCTCAAAAATCAGAATACATATTTTAAAAAAGAATTTTCAGCAGAGGAATCTCAAATGGGCAAGAAACTCTTCAAGGAATTTTTCAACATCTTTAGCCATCAGAAAAATGCAAATCAAAATGACTCTGAGAGTCCATCTTATACCTTTCAGAATGGTTAAGATCAAAAACACAAGTTCATGCTGTTGAGGATGTGGAACAAGGGAAATAATGCTCCATTGCTGGTGGGAGTGCAAACTTGTAAGGTTACTTTGGAAATCAATACACCAATTTCTCGGAAAATTGAGAATCAGTCTACCTCAAACCCCAGCTATATCACTCCTGGGCTGTAAACTAAATTCTAATAGGTGTCAATAATAAAAACCCAAAGTCAAATATAGAGGGAAATGCTGAGAAACCAGAGAAACAAAACTACAGTCACTTTACCTACTCAACCAGTTGAAAAGAGAGTGAGTTCCTGTCTCCTCCAGCTTTGTCACTTCCTCTCTCTGTCCAGCCATATCACTTCCTATCTGTCTATAAAGACCTCAAGACCTCTATGGTTAGCTAGTAGCTAGCTCCATTCTCTGATCATCAGGCAAGATTTATTTGTACAAAATATTCCACCTTTCCCCTTTTTGTCTAAAAATTTAAAAAAAGAAAGTTATAACTAATGTAAGAAAAACTATATAACAATAAGTACAATAACTATATACAATATATACAGGCAATAAATATAGCAAAACAACTGACGAATTAAGAGAAAATACTCTGTATGTATCCTATCTTGGTGAGTTCAAAAAGTGATACATAATTCACTTTCTATTCTAACTTGCAGTTCCAAAAACTATCTTTTTATTACTCTCAAACTTATACACTTTACATTTCTTTAGTGAATTTCATTTCTGAATCTTGTAACAAGGAAAACTATAATAGCTATAAAGTCTTCAACTCCATCAGGGACCTGAGAAAGAAATAATGTTACCTGAGTAAGCAGGAACTACAACCAAGTAAGTGACTTCCAAAAAATGTGAAAAAATAGCAGAAACAGTTGGCCACATGGACAGTCACTCAAGGTTCCTCTGCAACATTGGGGTATCCATGTTCAGCCTATAGGCCTAGTATATCTGAAATACTTTTCTGTGAAGCAGGATATTCTGAAGTGCTGTTCTATCTTGTCTTCGCAAAGTTCAGCAATCCTATCTTTTTAGTCCTGCTTGTTCAATTTGTACAGCATACTGTCAGCAGTCAAGGCAAGAGCACTTTCCTACCTAGTGGTTAACCTTAGCCACAAAGAAAGTAAACTTCATGTGATATTTCTTCAATGCCCATCATCTTCTCTGAAGTAGATTGGTGCTGCCAGGAGCAGACAAGCCTCATTGTCAAAAAAAAAATAAAAGAAAGAAAAAAAATCTATGTTGTTAAAACATCTCAATGCCATATTCTGCAGATCTCTGAAGTGTTTGAAGATGACCTTTCTATCTAAAATATATTATTGTTTCACCTTGAAAACATACCTAATATGACTACAAGTTCAATTGTAGTAGGTGACCAATTGCTAATCTGCATTTCCTTATTATCTTAAAGATTAATAATAATAATGTTCAAGGGCTATAAATTAGTATTATATTGTTAAATGCTTTGCATGGATACCATACCTTTAACAAGATTAGAAATGCATGGGCAGCATGTTCTAAGAAAAATAATCTAAACTTTGTACCAAAATACAAAAAAATGCATGCAAATGTAAAATATTTGAAACTAGTAGTTGCTTATTTTGGGTTAAAAATAGATTCAATATGGCTAAAATCAAAAACACCAATCATAACCTATGGTGGAGATGGTGGGAATGCAAACTTATGCAAACACTTTGGAAATCAGTGTGGTGGTTTCTCAGAAAATTGGGAATCAACCTACCTNAAAGAAAAACATATATAGATCCTCCTGGAAATTGGAAGTAGACAAGATCACCAGACAAAAGTTGGGAGCATGGGGGTGGGAATAGGGTGGGGGGAAGGAGAGAGGGGGAGAAAGAAGGGAGAAGGGGAGGGTTGGGGAGAGCTTAGGGGAGTGGGATGGTTGAAATGGAGGAAGGACAGATATGGTAGCAGAGAGGAAGATATCTTAATTAAGGGAGGCATTGTGGGGTTGGCATTACTAAAACTTAAATCACACATCAAACACCACACACTAATAGTAGGAACTTCAATACTCCACTCTCATTAATGGGTGGGTCAAATAGACAGAAACTTAACAGAGAAATAAGAGAACTAACAGATGTAATGAATCAAATGGACTTAACAGACATCTATAGAACATTTCACCCAAACACAAAAGAATATACCTTCTTCTCAGTACCTCATGGAACCTTCTCTAAAATTGATCACATACTTGGTAACAAAGCCAACCTCCACAGATACAAAAGAAAAAAATTGGAGTAACCCCTGTGTCTTATCAGATCACCATGGAGTAAAGATAGAATTTAAAAACAATACTACTCCCAGAAAGCCTACAAACTCATGGAAATTGAACAGTCAACTACTGAACCACNCACAAAAGAATATACCTTCTTCTCAGTACCTCATGGAACCTTCTCTAAAATTGATCACATACTTGGTAACAAAGCCAACCTCCACAGATACAAAAGAAAAAAATTGGAGTAACCCCTGTGTCTTATCAGATCACCATGGAGTAAAGATAGAATTTAAAAACAATACTACTCCCAGAAAGCCTACAAACTCATGGAAATTGAACAGTCAACTACTGAACCACCCCTGAGTCAAGGACAAAATAAAGAAAGAAATTAAAGTCTTTCTTGAATTCAATGAAAATGAAGGCACAACATTTCCAAACCTATGGGAACACTATGAAAGCAGTGCTAAGAGGAAAGTTTATAGCACTAAGTGCCCACAGAAAGAAAATAAAGAAAGTTCACCTTAGTGACTTGACAGCACACCTGAAAGCTCTAGAATAAAAAGAAGCAGACGCACCCAGGAGGTATAGAAGACCGGAAATAATCAAAATGAGGCCTGAAATCAACAAAATAGAAACAAAGAAAACAATTCAAAGAATCAATGAAACAAAGAGCTGGTTCTTTGAGAAAATCAACAAGATTGACAAACCCTTACCCAAACTAATCAAAAGGTGGAGAGAGAACATCCAAATTAATAAAATCAGAAATGAAAAGGAGGATATAACAATAGACACTGAGAAAATTCAGAGAATCATTAGGTCTTACTACAAAAACCTGTACTCCACAAAATGGGAACATGTAAAAGAAATGAACAATTTTTTTAGATAGATACCATATACCAGAATTAAATCAAGACCAACTGAGCAATTTAAATAGAACTATTAACTGCAAGGAACTAGAAGCTGTCATCAAAAGCCTCCCAATCAAAAAAAGCCCAGGGCTGGATGGTTTTAGTGCAGAATTTGACCAGAACTTCCAAAAAGAGCCAACATCTATACTCTTCAAAGTGTTCCACATAATAGAAACAAAAGGAACATTGCCAAACTCTTTTTTTGAGGTTACAGTTACCCTAATACCAAAACCACACAAATACTCAACCAAGAAAGAGAATTA
>LOEQ01002819.1:52890-71034 GCA_001685075.1 Bramus lutescens | reverse complement strand
TGCCCTCTTCTGGCCTGCAGGCATACACACAGAAAGAATATTGTACACATAATACATAAATAAATATTTTTAAAAAGACTGCTTTCCGATCATGGTCTTCAACATTAAACAGTTTTAATGGGAAAAAAATACATTAACCTCGAAGACATAAGAGCAAGCATAAAGTACAAGTTTGCCATGTTTGGATGCACGTTGTTAAAAAAGAGAATTTCACTTAGAGAATGAAGCAGGCAACTTGATAAATTCTCATGAGCTCAATCTCATTACAGTCATTACTTCCTAAGCAGCAATATAAGGACAACAATACTGCATTTCTTTTCAGACTGCACTTATCAATTCCAGATATTAAAATAATTATTTGAAGCTGCTATAGCCCACAGGCAAAATGGCAATAGCATAGTAGCTTCATAAAGCTTTATGAAACAAAACATAGAAGAGTAAACTGACTTATCGCTTGCCCTTCCAGGTCAATGGGCTGGTCGTCAGGCAGGAAATGCACCCCAAAGGGGGGGAAGCATTCACATTTCTATAATGCAGAGTTACTCCTGCACTGAAAAAACCTTGTTGACAGGAAGCTCGGTGTGTTTCTCCCCCAGACAATTTCTGAGTGCTACTCTGATGCTGACGTTTCTGATGCACAAAAATTAAACAAAAATCCACTTCCGCAAATAACAAATGTTTGGCAGTAATTATTCTTCAACAGAAATAAAGGCTCCACTATTAATGTGCATTGATATTCTAGATAATAATAAAAGCAATGCAATTACAGTTATGATAATTGATATAGTCCTAACGTGATAGCAATAATAGATCAAGAGTTGAAAACATAAAGTAGACATCTCAGACAGCGCTTCTAAAGTCAAGAGAGTTAGGTCTTGACATGGCTAGGGCACACTCCTCAGACCCAGCTGCTCGGGGGACAGCGACGGGTGCGGCTTAGAAAATTCATGTTTCTTCTTTCATTAATGTTCTTATCTCCCTGCAGCCAGAACTGTTCTTCCGTTAGGAAGCCAGTATAATTCTTAGCTATCTGGGCAACGGAGAAGAAAGTGTAACCGGGTAAATTCATTCCACGGTTATTCTCAAGGCTCGGTTTCACTCCTGTTTTATTAGCGGCCCAGGCTTACTTCATACATTAGAATCCATAGGTGAAGGAGATAACTAAATAATCTCTTCATTCAGAGTTCCAGCCCCTTATAAAATCATGGAGAGCTCGCCAAGCCCCGTGGCTGTTCTGGTCCTGTTACTTGCCTTTGTACTCCAGATATGTAGCCCTGTGCTTTACTTCCTGAAGTGTGTAGCAGGATGTTGGTGCAATTTAGTTAGACTATTTGAATGGTTCATTTACTGGGCTACCTATGAACTGAGTCCGTGGTAGCCAGAGAAATGAGAAAGATATGATGGGTAACAGAAAACTCTGAAGAAAAACATCTCGAGAACCTGGTGATGCAAGGTTAACATGCCTGTGATGGTTTATAAGACCATCACAGAGTCATTAAAGGTACAGTGTAACTATTTCTATGAACAAAACACAAAGCTCCATAACCACAAAATGTTAAAACATTGGAAAACTTAAAAACCAGTGAGTATATAGGAAAATGGCAATAGCATTGATAATCAAGATTATTATGGGGAGATGAGATTATTTATATTTTTAATTTTCTCCAAAAAAAATATATTGCCTTAATAGTAAAAAAAACTATAGTAATTTGGACCTTTTTATATTTTTAGTTTTTGAGAATTTTATACAACGCATTTGATCATATTCTTTGACCTTCCCCACCTCCCTACCTATCCAACGTCAAGTTTCTTATCTCTCTGAAAAAGAAAACAAAGAAACAAAAAAGAGCACACACCAAAAATCAGGAGTCAAATTTGTGTAAACTACTCCTAAGCGTGGGAGCCATTTGGGAGTGTGGTTATTAAACCTGATGCCACTTCATCTAACAGAGTAGCTTTCCCCTCTCCTGGCAGCTATCAATTGCAAGCAGCTTCTCGGATAAGGGTAGTTCTGTGTGTCCACTTCCCCCTTTTCTACGCTGGGATTTTGTCTGGCTGGAGGTTATGCAGATCTTCTGCCTCTGATCACACTCTGTGAGCGCGCATGTGCAGCAGTCCCGCTGAGTCTGAAAAGCGCTGTTTCCTTGAGGTCATGCTACAACTCTGTCTCATAATCTTTCTGCCTCTAGTCAAATAGATCCCTGATCTTTGAGGAATGTGATAAAGACATCTAATTTAAGGCTGAAGGTCCCAAAGTCTCTCACTCTCTGTGAATTGCCCAATTGTGGGTCTGTATGTTAATTCCCATCTATTGCAAGAGGAAATTTCTCTGGTGAGAACTGAGGGATACACTCATTTATGTGTCTGGCAAAAAATGTCATTAGTAGCCATTTTATTGCTACTTTCATTAAGCAGAATTATAGTAGCAGGTTTTCTTCTAGAGTTCATGACCTATTTAGTCTCAGGTTCTTGGCCTTATTAGCAGTGTCAGGAATGGATTCCAGCTCATGGCCTGGGCCTTAAAACATATATTATAAAGTGGTTGGTTATTCCCCTAACATTCATGCTATTATTGCACCTCTTGGCATAGCTTGAAGACAAGATAGCTGTGGTAGCATGAAAAGAGTTCATAGTTGGGTGACAGTGGTGATTAATTTTTCTTCCCTAATAGTGCCTATAACACCTATCAGCAGAATGAATGCCAGCCAATAGGGGGGAAGCTTCTAGTTGAGAACCAATTCAACATGTTTCGTGTCGTAGCTATATGATGTCTTCAGCAATAGGATCCTACCAGCAGGTTGTAGAGGGTAACCAATAGCTGAAACAATAATCTGTAATTGAGGGTTCTATGGGACCCCTTCAGCCAATAACTCAAAAAAATGCAGCCCCTTTCTGGGGGTTTCTATGTGGGAGCATATGCTGTCCAGTTGTGATATTGTCTCCTACAATATATGGTAATTCCACTTAAAATCCTTTTATATGTGTATATATTTATATGTGTGTGGTCATTTGAATGAGAAAGGCTCACCTGTTTTAATACTTCATCACAGGTTGGTAAAACTGTTTGGGAAGGATTAATAGATGTGGGCTCGTTGGAGTAAGTGTATCACTAGGGGAAGGGTCTAAGGTTTCAAAAGACTCAGTGCCATTCTCTTGCTTAGAGTTTGAGGTGTGAGTGCTCAGCTGTTCCTGCTGTCCATCATGGCCTCTAGCCCCTCATAAGATCAATGAAATGATTTTTTTAATAAGTTGTTTAGGTCATGGTGTTTTATCACAGCAGTAGAAAAATACCTAATGCAATATTTATCTATATTTATGTATATATATTTATTTATATTTCTAATTATCCCAAAAATAAATGGTGTCTTAATAACAAGAAAAAATCAATGATAATTTGGTTTTTTTGTTTTTAATTTTAAAAATTAATAGCATATTCTACTGAGCTGGAATTTCTATTTCTTTACACGTCAAGTCCACAGGTATTTAAGCTCCTTGTCCCAATGCTTTATTTTTTGTTAAAATTTCCTTTATAAAATGGCTCTGTTGACTTTCAATGGAAGACTTTGAGGCTATTATTCTGTTTCCAATTATTTCTCAAGTTTCCTAGGTGGCGAATGCCATATAAACATTCTGAGTTTCATGCAGCTACCCTTCCTACTTGTAAAGAAGTCTGCTTTTATTCTTTAACCACTATTCTTTCCTTCCTCTCGCGTGTATAAACCTCAGTCCCACCGTGGTTTGTTTAAAGTCCTTATTCACAGTAATTCTATATTCCCCAAAGTCGTAAAGACAGAGAGTGGAGATAGCACATGGCTTTACACATGGCGTCCTTGAGTACATGGGTGAGAAGAGAATGTCAACTAAAAACACTTGGGAGCGAGAGGAGAAAGGGAGCATGTTTTAAAAAGCTGCCCTTTGTTGTTCTTTCAAAGCTTCCACTTACAGTTTTCTTGAAATAAATTACACTTTTTCTTTTCAGGGCACTTCTTCTGTGGATTTCTGCTTAATAAATATATGGCATCATGGTGTTTAAAGTTCCAGTCATGACAAATGAAGAAAACACCACACTGAGCCCATTAATGACATTAAAACCCCTAAAAATGGGGGGACACCTGAATTTGTGCATACGCCAAGCCATTATCTATCACCCATCTCTAATGGTAGGAACTGGTGAGATTTCCTTCTGAGGAACATCACTGAACATCTAGGTGAATGGTGGCAGCTTCAACACAGACTGAGCATAGGGTTCCTGCCTTCGATTTGAGGAAATCAGTCTGTCCCTCACACTGGAGAACCACCAAAGGTCTGAACAGCAAGGCAAATGTGTTTTATTCTTTTATAGGGAGGCAGGTAGAAGCTAGTTACAAATGTAATAGCTCACAATTAAATTGTTTTTGCAATCAGAAGTCTCAAACAGCTTAAAAGGAAATGCTTATCTCTGTGTCTGCCTAGGTACATGAGCATAAGCTGTCCAGCTGGCCAATTACAAGACAAAGCATGGAAATTTCAGTGCCCACCCTTGGCCTGGCCACAGACTATCAGTCACAAGAAGAGTCCAATAAGGATAGCAAATCTCTTCTATACTGTATTTGGTGTGATAATTCTTTACATGTATTAGTCAGAGCTCTCTAGAAGAACAGAGCTGATAGGATGAAAAAATTGTGTGTGTGTGTGTGTGTGTGTGCTCATGTGTGTGTGTGTAGGGGGGGGCTTTTTTTAGAGTGGCTTACAGGCTATGGTTCAGCTAGTTCAAGTTGACTGTCTCCTGAAAAAAAGTTCAGGGATCCAATAGTTGTTCAGTCCATGTTGCTGGGCTTCAATATATACGGGAACTTCAAAGAAATAGGCTCTATACTAGTCAAGGAATGTTTCAGCATCAGGACATGTGAACCCAACAGTGAGAATGGAGGAAAACAGTCTAAAAGCAAGAGCTTTTTTTTCTTCCATTTCCTTTATATAAACTTCCATGAGAAAGTGTGGCTCAGACGTAGGTTTGTGCTGGTGGCCATGTCAGAGGAGCAGCAGGTGGCAATTGACTTTAAGGAATCCCCCAGCATCCAAAGTGCTAATGGGTGAATATCGGATAGGTAAATCCCCAAATTTTCAGCCCCAGAATGTCTCCTCTTGCTGCTGAATCTTTACATGTCATGTTTCTCTGGTATCTGGCATGGTGTTAATGGGTGTGGGGGATCCTCACAGCCATTGATGTAATGTTACTATCCCTTGGAAATATCCTGTTCTACTGCGCATTTTTACTTGTGGATTGTTATGAAGATAATTACCTCTTAAATTGTTCTGTTTAAAGTGTTGCCCCCCCACACACACACCTGATAAAACAGGAGCTACAGAGGATATAAAAATAGAACAAGAAATGTCACACAGCTAGTTTCTCTTGAGGAGCCTTATAGAGTGCAGCTTAGGTTAATGATTAGGAAAAGTAATTGAGGCCAGGCGGTAGTGCTTGACTTTAATTCTAGCAGTTAGGAGGCAGAGGCAGGTGGATCTCTGTGAGTTCAAGGCCAGCCTGGTCTACGGAGCAAGTTTCAGGACAGGCTCCAAAGTTACAGAGAGAAATCCTGTCTCTAAAAACCAGAAGAAGAAGGAGGAAGAAGAGGAGGAAGAGGAAGAAGCTAAGTTATCCCCAGTTCTTTTAATCTTAATGTTCTCAGGTTTGAGTGTGCGTCATAGCAGACACAGAGTTTTAAAAATAACTTAAAGTTAGTTTAAGATGTTTCTGTTAATGACCTTGAGGTAAAACAAATAAAAAAATCTTAGAAAAGAGTTTAAAGACAAATAGTTGAACAAGGAACTCATTGAGGTCAGAGACCAGGAACAATGAATAGCAGTATAAGCTATTGCTGCTAAAATGGGTTGGCGATCAAAAGTGGTGATTAGTTCCTTGCACCCATTTCTGCCCTCAGCCTCTTGATACAAAAACAAAAAACAAAAACAGAAACTGTTGATGCATGGTACACACTCTGAGCTGACTGATTGTTTTTCATATATAAAAGTTTAGATTTGTGATTCTTTTAAGATATTTTATAAGATTCCTTTTTAATATAATAAAATAATGGTCCTTTTTATAACTGAAAAATTCAGTCTGCCAGTAAAAGAACTGGCTGAGAAAAACACCTTGCTTGCTTACACTCTATTATACTATAACAAGTTGCTTGGGTATGAATGCATCTGGGTTCTTGGGATAACTTTTTTTTTGCATGTATGATGTAAAATGTTTAATCATTTAAGGGATATGGAAGACATGCTGTTTTTTACTAATGTTCATTGTATCACTCACTTGAAAAATAGAATGTTGCCATACTGTAATTTTTATGTTGTTCGAAAGAGTTTGCTGGGATATATAAACTGTAAGAGAAAAAGTAAAGTTAAGAGAAGGAAGATGTTAGGAAAGACAGATGTAGAAGGAATGAGAGAAGGAAGACAGCAAGAGAGACAGAAGGGCCACATCAAAATAGAGGTAAGAAAAGAAATAAAGAACGGAGAGAGAACCGAGAAAGACCCTGAGAGTACTGTGTGTATTTTCCCTTTTTTGCCAGTCCCAGAGAGTTCTGTTTAGCCCCCCTCACTGGCCCCAGAGAACTAAGTTTTACTTCCTCAAATAGAAAAATCTAGTTAAGTGATAGTCCACTGACTCCCTAGGCTCCCCTCAAAGCCTGAGCTACTGGAAGCTGGTCCTCAAGGCAGCAGCAGACTTGGTGTTCCAACCTCAAATGATCTAATTAACTAACTTTATTAACCAGTGATGTCACCAAGTTGCACTTGAAAGTGAATCTCAGATACCCACTCATTCCGTTCAGTAGACTCTGCTGAACTTCACCTAAGCTATACAGCAAATTCTAGCTCAGATAGAGATGGGGCTCAAAGTCTAGCATGTATTAGCCTAGTGACTTTGGAGGCTTTATTGTCTTTCTGTGTGATTTCGGGAAAAGAGTAAGGCGTAATTTGATTAAAGACCACAAATGCAAAGTCCCTGATAGAATCTACCTGAGTTGGGTTGGTACCCATGGACTGAACCTCACCCGCTAGGCAAAGTTGAGTCATCTCATAGTAAGCAATGAAATCATTCCCTCAATTTGAGAAGCAAATGTATGTGTTTCATAAATTCTTGAGTCTGTGTATCTCAAGTCAAACTTCTCCCTTGAGTGAAACCGAAGATGTAAATCTTGAGATCTACCAGAGTCAGAGCAGTCCTGTGGAAAGAGCTGGTTTTTACTGAGGAAGAAGCATGGTGGTGGTAGAGAAATCAAAGACTGTGGGAATTTTAACTGAATTCAGGTTCCCATTTCCACCTATCCTCCTGTCGCCTTCAATTTCCTAGAGCATGATTGCTTTGAGGTTGGATCTCGGCAGCATATGCCATAGTCCTAGTCAACACAAGCAGCAAGCACCCATCTCCCAGTAACGGCAGGATGCAAAGAATTAAGCCTGGGAAGCTAAGGGTGAATAGCCTGTTCCCAAGTTTATCTCCTGATCGGTAACCTAGCCCAACCGCAAACTCTACTTTAGACTGGCTAGCAGATACAAGAATCTCAAATGCATTCAATAAATTTTTGTCAAAGGATACTTTTCTCTACATATTTGGCTTCACTTCACAGGAACTTATCCTGAAAGAATAAATTCCATCTTGCCTATGTCTTTGATATTCCTGGTGAAGTTTCGAAAATAAGCTGATCATTTTGATCTATATCCAACTCAGACTGAATACTACACCTTTATATAGGTTGCTCCATCTGTGGGGTGCTGAATGATAAAGAAAAAATTGGGGTTATTTGATTCATTCAAATTGTTGCTCTCAAAATTAGTTTTTAATGTAGAAAATAAGATCATACTTAATGCTTCTTAGTCATTTTAGATGTTCAAGAGATTCCAACTGACATTGCCACTGTGGTGTGCCATATAGAAACTCCAGACTACTCAAATAAGAAAGAAATTGTTTTACCAATTTGAATCCACAGTTATTCTTTACTATATATATCCATGCATGCATACATACATATACGTTGTTACTGTATGTGTGTTTATGGGGTACACACACTTACCACAGAGGTCTGGAGTTGGTTCTCTTCTTCCCCTTACATGAGTTCCAGAGATTTAACTCAAGTTGCTATGCCTGTGAAGGAAGGCTTTGACCTACTAAGATATCTCTCCAGCCCCAAAGTTCTTAGTCTTTCCAGAAACCTAGGAGCCGAAAGTAACACAAGTATGAGTAAGATACCTATGACTTAGGAGGAGATACAAAGTCATTCTAACAAAGTTACTCTGAACAGTGCTAAACAGGTAAGGTGCAAACATAGATACGGAATATAGTATTCCATAGCCTGAAGGTACTGTGAGTTACATCTTCTTATTGGCTTAAAGATAGCTTAATAGGTAAGAGTACTTGCTGCACAAGTTTTATACTGAGTCCAAATTCCTAAACCCAGGTTAAAAAAAAATAAAACCTTGGGTGTGGCTTTGCTGTGGTTTTGGGAAGAAACAGAAGTATTTCTGGGATTCATCGGCTGTCAATCTAGCCCCAGGTTGAACAAGGGACTCTGCATCAGGAAAATAAAGCAGAGAGTGATAGAGAAGGAGCCCTAATGTCCTCCTCTGGCCTCACACACATATTTGGACACTATAGGCATGCACACCACACTCAGACACATATTGATATGGAATAGTCATTTAAGATGTGTTAGGATTGTTTATGCTGTGAAATATTTGTTTAATGATGCAAAAAATGTGTTGCATTCTTTATGTTGCATTTGTTTAACTCTGTGAAGCTATGTTGCTTTGTCTGCCTAAAACACCTTCTTAGTCTAATAAAGAACTGAATGACCAATAGTGAGACAGAAAAGAGAATAGGCAGGGCTGACAGGCAGAAAGAATAAATAGAAGTAGAAATCTAGGCTTGAGAGAAGAACGAAAAGGGGGAGGAGTGAGAAAAGAAAGAGAAGAGGATGCCAGGAACCAGCCACACAGCCAGCTACAAAGTAAGAAGGAAAGAAAGGTGTATAGAATAAGGAAAAGTAAAAAGCCCAGAGGCAACGTGTGGTTAAAGAGAAACAGGATAATAGAAGTCAGAAACGCTGGCTGGAACCAAGCCAAACTAAGGCTAGGCATTCATAAGCAAAAATAAGTCTCCATGTCTTTATTTGAGACGTAGATGGTGGTCCCCAAAGAGTAAAAATAAAATAAAATAAAAACCCAACCGCACATATGCACCATTTTTATATACATTCAAGATGGTAAGAAGAACATAAACTAAGCATGAACCCTGCATCTGCATGCTTGTCTTCTGCAGAGGAACAGCCTCTGAAAGGAGAATAACCCTATCAATGTTGTTGCTTAGATTTAGAAGTTTAGAGTTATGTGCATAACTGCTTATCTGTATAAAAGTTCACAGTTATCTGTATTTATATTACTGGTCACCTATTTTTAAATATTTAAGTAAAATACTTTGCAACTTTCAGAAAACTTATCAGAATACCAGTCTGTCTCAGAGTTAAAATGAAATAGTTTTTTTTAAAAAAAAAAAGACACATCTTGCCTTCTTTTTTCAAAAAGTAGCTACTGCTTTCATCCCTCGCCAAAAGAACCAAATCAAGTATGAATGCAATGCACAGACAGGATTATTCACAGAAATAACCGAAAAGAAGGGGGTGTTACAAAGGAGCTTATGTGCCTAATCTCCAGATCTGCAGGTGAGCCTGCGAGAGGGAGAGTAGAGGGGCACCAAGGCTGTTGTCGGGAGGTAAGAGTCCACAGAGCAGATGAAGTCCCTGGAGTGACGACAATGGTGGAAGGGTCCATCTTTTGTTCTACTCAGCTTTTCCACTAATGTAAAGAAGCCCATAGACATGGAGGGGGAGTTGACTTAGTTTAATACAATCCTCTCTTTTAAAGTTAATAACCTCTAAACACACCCTGTCCATAGCACGTGAAAGTGACAATTGCTCATAGATGTGCCGGGCCCTTTCCTCTAATGAGGAGGTCGTCTCTGTGCTTTTCATTTACTCCCATGGATTTGTCAGTGGCCCTCACCAAAGGACATCCTGTGATTACACAATACATGGTAGATGCAAGCTGAAAGCGCCCGGCAGTCAATGTTCTGGGGGTCATCCTCAACTAAGAGTGGGTAGGAGCTGCTGCAGAACTTCAATTCTTTATGTTCAGGGTGGCATACAGAAGCCTGTCCCATCCATCTTTATTAGGAAAATCCCTTACTGCTTCCTCATAAGATCAATCCCAACAAGGTTATGCCAGGCCACCCATCCCAATTTGCCAACTAAAGACACAAGTAATGGTGAAAAGCAGAGAGAGAAGATTTAATGAATGTGACGCACTAAGAGGACCTGATACTGAAGTTCAGTTACTCAACTTCCTCTTTAGGATACTATCATGAGTGGTAAGTCTAGAGGAAGAAAGTGCTGGGGTAGGGGAGGAGCCCCATACATGAGTAAGCAGTCATTGTCTAGTTGGTCATTCTCTCATTTGTGGTTCTTAAAGACAGTTTATTATTTGCAGGGACAATCTAGTGCCCATGCAATAATAACTCCTGCTTCACAGTGCAGCCTCGCCATCAAAAATAATTCTCCACATTTGTGGAATCATCTAACCTAGAATCCTTAGTGACAATATGTTTAGGATAATTATTCTTACCTTTATGCCTTCAGCCTTTAAAAGAGATGCATATAGATATCACCAGTCTATAGATGGATGCAGGACTAGAGAGAAGGCTCAGTGGGTAAATGCATGTAGCAAACAAGCATGAGGAGGACCTGAGTTAGCATCCCCAGAACCCATATAATGCCAGGCATGGCAGTGTGCATCAGCAATCACAGTGCTTCTGTGGCAAAATGGAAGGCAAACACAAAAGCATGGCTAGAAGGTTGAGGACCAGCTGGCCTGGCATGAGCAGCAAGAAACAACAGAGACCTATCTCAAGATGGAAGGTGAGAAGATTGCAAAAAGCCATAACCAATCAAAGTGCAGAGCTCCGGTGGATACATTTACCTAGGTCTCAGGGTGCATGAAGAAAGAAGCTTGCAGAATAGAAAACAGGAAAGACTCTAAGGGCACGAGAACCAAGAAATCTGTTGTGAGATTGTATCTCCTATGATGTCGGGAGCTACACTCACGCAGTCTCACCGGCATGATTGTCTAAACATGAGCTGAGCAAGGATGACACTAACAGATGTGCCAAAGTGGATGAGAGAAAGCCCTTCAGTACTACACACAGAACTGTGGGCAAGCAAGGAATGCAAAGAATGGAAGAAATAGTCTTCCCTAGGGAAGAGCACACGAATAGGTTATCCAAAACCAAATGGCCAGTCCTGAAAAATTGCATACAAGTAACATTATAGAGATTGAGTAAGTTATATTTAGAAATATCAACATATACGCATACAGTTATATGCAATTACAACACTTGATGGAAAAAAGAGGCAACGAAGTTAGAAAGAGCAAGGAGGGATATTTGGAAGGGTTTGGAGAGAGAAAGGGGAGGGAGTAAATTCTAATCTCAAAAGAGAAGAATAAAAAAGATGTAAAGTGAGGACCGAGACCCAAGACTGTCATCTGACCACCACACATGCATACCACAGTGTGTGCCAACCTCTTGCCCCCCCCCACACACAATAATAATGACATTCTTATGGGGAGATAAACAGCAGTCTAATCCAAAGTAAAGGAGATGTGGAAAACTGGAGGCAGAGATGCCAGGATTTTA
Source organism: Bramus lutescens (assembly GCA_001685075.1). NCBI lineage: Eukaryota > Metazoa > Chordata > Mammalia > Rodentia > Cricetidae > Bramus > Bramus lutescens. The sequence goes on along the minus strand of LOEQ01002819.1, from coordinate 59,306 downwards.
TCCTGCTTTTAATTACCTTGTAGCCCATGTGAAGAATCAATGTTTCTTCAGCAAAAGCATTTTCCCCCATAACTGTATAAAGACCACCTAACTGTATCTGTAGAAGATACTAAAGGCATTCACAGGCACAGGTGCTCAATGTAGTAACTGTAGTAGAAGTGAGCACAGGAGTCACAAAATTCAGGCCTCTTCCCTGAAAAGATGTTCAAAGTCCACCAAACTGAACATTAGCGTCCAGGTGGAAGGGTTTTGCCCCAGATCCAAGCTGTGAACCCAAATGCCCACACATAGCAAATCACTTCATTGTCAAACGTTAACTTGTCCCTCGTGTCAAATCCCAGCCCTGAGAGGGATGACCCACAGTCAGGGTAGTTCAAGGAGAAATCAAGCTTGAATTGTACTTGACATTTGGTAAATTGAAATCTCTAGACTTGACTCCATACATGGCTATGCTTACACCTAATCAGTAATTATTTAGAATGCTTTGAGAACATAGTTATAATACATTCTATACCAAATATAAATATATAAGAGAAACCCATATCTCTGAGGGCTTCCAGTTATCTAACTTGTCTTCCTTACTTTAGAAGATGAATCTACCAATGGCACTTTTGTTTTTTAGCATTAGAAACCTTTGCCAAACTGAACTTTCAGGTAGAAATTAGATTTATTTAATACTCTATATGGGTATAACTTAGTTAATCAGACAATAAATATTTACTCTGTGCCAGGTGTTATTCTGTTGTACTCAGGACTCAGAAGTGCACGCAATGGGAAAAGAGCTCAGAGTTCATGCCTGGCTTGGAGGTGTATATGAGCTAATAGAGCAAGGAGAAGCATTTCCGGGCTCCAGCATGAGCTAACAATCGCTTGGCACGTGCATGTAAGTGCTGGTTCCCCCACTCTCCATCCCTCTAGAGTCTGACTCTGTGGGCTTCCAGGAAGGAAATTGGAATGGTTAAAAAGTAATCCAACATAATTAAAGGTGATTCTGACCGCACTGAAGAAAAGCTGTTCCAGAAGTTTCCCAGGACATGGTTTACAGACTACATGCCTGGACAGTCTCTCTAGGGGCTAGATTTTGTGTTCTGATTCTCAGACGGAGAGCAATTACCATTCTTGTTGCTTGTACCTCATGAATTAGAAACTGAAATGCACGAAGTTTAAAAGAGAAGCATTTGTTGAGCACAAGCTGTAATCAAAAGCAAAGTGTTAGATTCCTAGAGGCGTCTAAAACACTTTTTCAATTAGAAGGGAATTTCGTCATTTGGCCCTTTCCTTTCTTCCCTCCAACCTGTCCCATTATCCCTCTTCTGCTCCCCATCAAATTCATGGCTTTCTTTATTTGTTATTGTTGCAGATATGAGTACAAGGCTAAGTACTTCAATGCAGCCTGCTCAGTCCTTTGGTGTTACTTGTATGTATATGACTTCAGCGCTGACCACTTGGTTTGGGGTCCTCAATTAGGATGCTCATCCCGCAGGAAGATTATTCCTCCCACTGTCAGGTTTCAGACTCACCCATATTTCTTTGCCTAGGGTTGGGGCCTCATGGGATTTTGCCCTTCCATCTTCACATGTATGTTGGTTTTATACATTTTCAGGTTTTGTTTAGGAGTCCATGTTGGTGAGACTTTATGAGGGAAACTTCCCCATCATTTGTCAAAGACACAGTCTGACAGCAATTTCCTGACCCTCTGACTCTTAGAATCTTTCCGCTCTGTCTTCCACGGTGTCCCCTTAGCCTTAAGGTTCTGTTGTAGACATTCAATTGGGACTGGGCACCGGGTGTTCAAGTTGTTCTCTGCATTTAGACTAGCTGTGGTTTTCCATAATCGTCTCCATCTGCCGCGAAGATAACTTCCTTTGATGAGAGGTGAGAGCTACCCTCACCTGTGTGTCTGAGCATTTATATTTAGAATGAAGTTAGGAATTATGCTGATTCAGGAAATGGCAGTAGTAGGTTATCCTCTAAAATACATGACCTCATTAGCCCCAGGTATTTGGCTAGGTTTCCAAAGCAGATTTGATTTCCCTCCTACGGAGTGGGTGTAAAGTCCAATTAGAGAGCTGTTGGTTACCACAAAGGTCTGAGTAAGTGCCGCTACTGCATCCTTGGGGATATCTTGAGTTGGTCCTTGTTGTAGTTCATAGGCCTCCCAGCAGAGTAAGACGATTGGTTGCTTCTCTCCCTCGGCAGTTTGTGTAGCACTTTCTGGTACTAGTAAAGCTAGTCCTCAGGGGTGAGGTTTTCATGTCAGATCCAGCTCAGAACCTCCAGGTCCTATGTCTGAAGTGCATGGGTATCTTCAGCAATAGGAATTTACCTTCCACCTCTGGAAAACAACCAAAGGCGACGGCAATAGTTTCTATTGTTTGGAGAGTCTCTTAGACTCCCGTAACCAACAACTGAAAAGGGGTGTCTCATGTTGGGGTTTTCATAACTAGTCTATGGTTCTTGATATGAGCATTGCTAACCCAAAAGAGATAACTTTATTTAAATTATCTGTGTGTGTACATGTATATGTATATGTGTACACAGACATATGTATTCTATGTAATTCTGGGTCAATAAATAATGGCATAATTCCTTATGGATTTTTCAGACATCCTTAGTGTTATATTCTCCTCCTCTCTCCTTTTCTTCTGAATTGACCTCCCTCCTCTGTTGCCAATTAAAGCCCTCCCCAATTTTCCCATTTCCTCCTACAAAAATAATAACACTAAATTTATGAGGACCTGTCAGTTGCTATTCAGATGAGTTCTCAGAATGTTTACCTATCCCTCTGCATATTAACTTAAGTATTTGTGCCATCAATTCCTGCGCTTTCGTTACTCTTGAAAGGTGAACATTGTGATTTACGTTAGGCCTTGTGTCTTTTTCTGCCACTACAATAGTTATTGTAATAGATGATAAGTGGTTGTAAGATTATTGAACAAATGAGAAAATAAATAAATGAGCAAGAAAATTATCAAATATGTTGGCTGGTATCTCTTGTGTCTGCTTTCTTGCTTCCTTATCAAGCAAGCGATGAGTCTTTCTCTCTGAGACAGCAGCTCCCCTGCCAGGTCTCCAATCCTAATATTAAAGAAGGATTGGAGTTAGGGAGCTAGGCTTATGGTTAGGGTGGCAACAAATAGAAAGCCAGCCAGATGTTGACAGCTGCTCTAAAGAAGGGCAGAGTGCTAGTTACTATGTGACTTCCTGGATAATAAGGCCTAGATTTTTATCTTCATTTCAAATCAAATCTAGGAAAGATTTATTAAGAGAAAAGTTGGATGTAAGCTAGCTTACTGCTTGCTACTTCAGCAGCCGACTTATATAAAGTTTGTCCGTCACATCCCAATCTTACAGCAAAAGCCCTTTAGTTCATCCACCATAAAATAAGACTGTGGATGAAGAGGACAGCGCTAGGTAACACTGTTTACTTAGGTACCACTGCCCTCTGCTGGACAGAGATAGACGCTTCCTTGGGAAAGGATGTGATTTTTTTCATAATCTCTGGATAGGAACTTTTACAGTTATTTTTAACCTAATCGAATCTAGAGCTGAAACTAGGTTCATTGGTTTGGATTTGTGTTGTTGTTGTTGTTGTTGTTGTTGTTGTTGTTGTTGTTGTTGTTGTTATTTTGACCTAAGGCTCCAGCATGACAACACAACACTGTAACATCATGATTATTGTGGATTTTTTTTGCATGCTGTTTTAAATTGGCAAGTAATAATGCCACATATTTATGAGGTTCAATGTGGTGTTTCAGTACTTAACAATGTAATGTAGCAATCAAATCAGAGTGATCAGTAGCATGTCCTTTAACATACTTATAAATTCTTTGTGGTAAGAACACTCAAAGGTCCTTTTTAAGCCACTTTGAAATATTCAAGGCAATGCTATTTCTTGTCATCATCCTATGCACAATAGAACATCACAACATACTCTACTGATGTAACTGTGCCTTGTAAGATGGATTCGTTTCTATCGCGCCTCCCCTAGCCTTCACTAACCACCATCACCACTTTCATAACGCTCTTACACATCACATAACTAATTACAAAGCCCACCAATGAGCTAACTATAAATTATATGAAAGGCACTGGAGTAAGATCTTAAGAGGATTAAAAAATTAAGCAGAAAAAATTAAGCAGAAAACCTTGCCCTCCGGGATCACTAGTTTATAAAAAATGAGTATTTAAGAAATAAGTATGAAAATAATGTCCTTAAAACCAGGTTTAAAAGATCAAACTTACTAAGAGAAGAACCAAATAAACAAATTTATAATCTGTGTGGAAGATGTGGAAATCTGCTCACAAGAGGTAGCGGGACATCACCTAAATCTTGAAAGGATTAAACATTAAGAGCTAGGAAGGAGGGAAGAGAAGATGAAACACTGTAAGGAAAGGTGTACAGGTGTGGGTGGCAGGGATGTTCTGGATTGTCTACAGCACAGCACCTACAAGATCAGAGGGACCTAGCAAAACAGATTCAAACACGGGCACAAGTGTTCCCATGCCAAGCAGAAAGTTCTGAACTTGTATTTCCCACTGGAAGGAACAATTGACCTGGAGATATCAATAGCATTGGGGATTTGCTTTCACAGGAAGAGAATGGGTATCTGTGAAATGAAGAAGTCAAAAGACCACCAATGTTTAAGGGGTGTGAAGAGGAGAAAGAAAGGAATCGGGGAAGTTTAGGAATGGGAGGGAAGAAGAAATGAGAAAAGGATAGTGGTCAAGGGGGCCTGGGGATTCAGGATGAGGCATGAGCAATGGTGCTGACTGTAGAGACAGTGACTCAAAGAGATGCTGAAGGTCCCAAGGGAATGGAAACACAACGGCAGGAGAAATAAGACTAATGCATATTTGCCATTTTTATACAGATATCATGTTTGTTTACTAGATGTAAATAGTAAGATGGTTCATTGCTAGAAAGCCTAAAGAGATGCTTTAGTTGTGCAATGTTATTTTCTTTAATTAGGCAGTTTCCAGGTTAGAAATGAAGCCGCATTTTAACCTGTGTGTTTTACTAAAATTGGGTTTTAATGAAAACGATGCCTTGTGAATCTCTAGATTTTCAAACTGTTAATTATTAAAGTTGCTTGAGAGTAAGGATAAACACAGTCTGACAGCAAGTGTTGCCCAGGAATGTAATCGCTCTGTATTATAGCACTGGTTGTAATTTACTGTGGTTTAAGAGCAATAAGATTCTGCACATTATTATAATCCCAAATTGATGTTGATTCAAACTCTTAGTAACCTATTGTTAAGACAAAGAGATCTCTAGATTATAGTAAATGCCAAAGATGCTAACTCCCTTTCCCCACTTTCTTCTCTGCCAGTGACCCACCCAAAGGGAAGTGCCCTCAGCCAGCAGTTCACATGATATATGCCTAAGAGTGTTAACTCTCTCCTGTCACCCAGCCCCAAATGTCTTAGAAGATCCTGACACTCAGCCGTCCCTCCAAATCCCAGAACACAGTCCACCAAGACGCCCTGCCTTCTCACTGTCCCTCTGATTCTCTTTTGCTTCTCGGCATCCAAGCCCGCTCCACAGGAGGACCAGTTGTCAGAATCATCTGCTTTCACAAATTGGCTTTTCAAGCTCTTGAGTTCAAAAGCAACAAAATTGAAAATTGTTTTCGTTTTTTCATAATCTGCTCCCTGTCAACTTGACCCAATCCTACAAAGGTGAATTTCAAACTATATTAGACAGACAATGGGGTTAAGAGACTGATGGGGCAAAGTTTTAGTTTGTAGATGCAAAGGGGGGAAAGGAGAGAGGAGGAGACAGTAACCTGTCAATCACCCATCATGTCACATCACAACCACTGGATGAATCCAATTTTGCAGCAGATCTTGTCAATTCATTGTTTATATGAGCATGTCCACTTTTCTACTGCGTCTGCCTTCACTGCCCAAAGGTTGCAGCCTGCCTTATTTAACTTCATCGAGCAAGGTTTTCCTAACTATATTAGTCAATTAGGAAAAACCTTGTTCAATGATTTTTTTATTTTTTCATTAATTTTAATAAAAATATTGGCACTTTATTCTAAGGAGATTTAGCAAAATAATTTTCATCAAACAAAAACAAGTATAGATAAGGAATTGAGAACATCCTTGAAAACACCTGAACATGATTTTGGACAATGGCTAGCATAATACCGCCTGTATTTCTACACTGAGGAAGGGTCCCGAGAGTGAGTGTTCTCATTCTGAGGGACTCATTCTTTGGAAAAACTAGAATCTCTATGCATCATTTCATCTACCGATTTTTGGAATTTGTGGAAATGACTGTTGTTTGCACTCAAAGATGGAATTGTACATAGAAGTGAAGTCAGAGGACTGTAAAGCAGACGACTGAAATCCGGGAGGCCAGAGGAAATGTTGCCCTGACAGCTCTCTCTCTCTCTCTCTCTCTCTCT
>LOEQ01002819.1:10663-32476 GCA_001685075.1 Bramus lutescens | reverse complement strand
TAGATAGATAGATAGATAGATAGATAGATAGATAGATAGATAAATGGATATATGGATGGATGAATAAATAAGCAGGCAGACCCCAAAATATTGTCTCACTAATGAGGAAATAGAGATCTGGAAGAGGATGGCATTAATCAAAGGATTGTGTAAAACTATACTGTATTAAATATTGATAACCTTATTGCTTGGTTGGAAGCATCACCCCAGCCCCCTGGCATCCATATCTACAAGGAATCTGGAATGTTGGGTGGAAAGTTCCAAGCCACCTCCCCTGGGAGTTATCTCAGTCCGAACTCCACCTCCAAGAAAGCTGCCAAACGGTGACCCCTCCCCAGAGTCAAGACCACTCCCATAGACTATTTAAACTGTCCCCCAGAGACCGAACATATGGTCTCCCCTTTTCCTTCCCCGTGTTTTCCGGCGGGGGGGAACAGCTGGGAGCGCTGGCATCCATTAAACCTGGGCTGCTTCTAATTTGGTCTGGTTTGGTTTGATTTGTATTATTGTGTCGGTGGAGATGTTTGTCAGGCTGGAAAAACTTAACCTTTGGAGGTTCCAGTGAGAATGGCTGTTTTGCGCACTGGTCCAGGGCTACACGTTAGAAAACGCCCTTCTCTGCTCATGCTCTCTGCCAGGCTAAGATCAGCTTCATCCGAGTGAGTCCCCCTTTTTCAAGTACATGCCCCTAGGGTCCAGGGCCCATTTTTTGGGTAGTCTGCTGAACTCACAGTCTATGCCAGATTCCTGACCTGACTAAAGTATCAAGGCAGTCCTCACTGAGGCGGGATTTTATGGGACAGAGACGTCTGTCCACGACATTCTCACACCCCTCTGTTTTTGACTCAAGACTCTCATCACAGCGGATGCACTGTGGTAGGCTTTGAGTCCTGAGACCTGACATAAACTTGTAAAAATGGGCTCTTGCTATTTGAAGTCGGGTCCTCTATCACCCTTGGGCTGCCTTTTACAAAAACCCTTTTAAATTGGGCCTATCTAACGCCTAACGTAAAACAAAAAAGGCCCCATATGCCCACGGGTTCTGGATGCTGTGCTCCCGCTCCCACTCCCCTTCCGGGCTCCCACCCACGCTTCTCTAGCTGTTTGCTGTCTATCTCATGCTGGGACTCTCTACAACAGACCTGGCCCTTGTCCTTCACTCTAAAACTGTATAGATGTTCCGTCCTTTGTTTCCGTTCCCTCCTGCAGCTTCTGCTAACCTGGTCCTCAATGGGACCACCTGTCTGCTTCCCTGGCTTCTGCCGCCTACGCAGGGATTTTAAATTGGTCAGCTGACACGGGTTCCTAAAAAAAAAGTTTTATTTGTCTGTCTGTTAAATTAATGTGGCCACACTCTGCTTTTATGTCTACATGTGTATGTGTGTTTGTTTCTGTAGTATGCTTGTCTTATTTCTCTTTGTATGTGTGTTTTAAGATCTATAAAACTTATAACTCCAGATTACAAGAGCTCTAAAAAATCAAACACATGGGTAACCTCCATTTTGACCTCAATGCCATCTTAAGTAAGAATAACTACGTGTGCTAGACCTACTAAAGAGACAGTCCACCTCCAAAATTCTTAACTTACTAAAATATTACTTTTAATCTTCTTACATTTACTAGCCTTGGTAAACTCTAACTAATTGGGTAAAATATGTATCTAAATTTAACTTATATGTCTAATTTAAATATAACTAATAGGTAACGGTACCCAATTCTCAAGTGCATTTACAGATCTGACAGTATGACATTTAACAAAAGAGCTTTTAACACAGAGACATGCCAGCTCCTGCAGCATCCTATAGCTCCTCCAAGAAGACGCATGGTTACAGAAGACCTTCCACCGGGAGGCTTGTCTTTGGGTATGGCAAAGCCACCCACATAGCAAAAAACAGCCTTCTACCTCATCAGCTTCCTGGATGTTATACCAGCAATGATCGTCTCATCCTACCAAGAGAGGTAGACTAAATCTTCCCCCCACAGGAAAATCTTTCGGCTTCTTGGACTCAGCAGCTAACAGCAAACATTGCTTCTGAGGCTGGTGTTCTCCAAAGACTACCAAGAGACTTGGGATTGCCTGTGTAGCTAAAAAATCTGTCTCGTTTCTGCTCATTTATCCCATTAGATCTGTCTAATGGCATTTGATGACTTAAGGTACTGGTAGCTTATTACTTCATTTGTTAAGTTTCCTGCTAAAAATACAGACAGGTGTGCCTCTTTCTCAGGCTTCATAATCCAGGATTAATAGGTTTCAGGTGTATCTTCAGCGGTCCAAAGTTCCCAATTCCCTTTAACTGTCTTCTGAAATGTTCCTGTTCCAGTTGTCTGACAGATACCTGCAGGTTCTTGGAAGATGTTTTGCTGCTGTATCAAAAATCAGGTCTGGTTAAAAAAAAAAAAATCTAACAATCTCCAGAGCCTATTTTAACCCCATCCATTTTCAAGCATATTTTACAGGTCACTCCTGCTTTCTGGGCCAAGATCAGCTTACAAAGGGCCCTCCAGACAACGCCAACACCTGCACCAGCTCCTGGGACTTCACCATTGGCACCAACTCTCCTGGCTCAAAAGGACACCTGTCAACTAAAATCTGGTTTTAAGAGCCAGGCTGTGGTGGTGCACGCCTTTAATCCCAGCACCTGGGAGGCAGAGGCAGGCGGATCTCTGTGAGTTTGAGGTCAGCCTGATCTACAAGAGCTAGTTCCAGGACAGGTTCCAAGGCTACAGAGAAACCCTGTCTCAGAAAAAAAAAAAATCTGGTTAAAAAACACATATCTACTCTCATGTCTCACGTATTCACCTGTGCCTCTCCTGTCCAGGACACCACTTTATCCCATTCTTTCTGGCAGTTAATGGCCCTTCCCATGGCTAGCCCCATTCATAGGGCCAATAATAACAAAATATTTTTTCTCCTACGGTGGACGGAAGAGTAGAGGGAGTTCCTTGTCGACGGTGAGGTCTCCAGGATGGCTGTAAACCAGATGCCTCTCCAGCCACACCTCTCGCTGAACATGAGCCCACCAACTCCCAGTTCTCCCCTCTTCCACATTGACCCATACCTGCAGGAAGTAGCCAGACTTGAGCTGGTGCCCCCTTTATCCAAAGAGTTTGGAATGTTTGGTTGGAAGCACCACTCCAGCCCCCTAGCATCCATATCTACAAGGAGTCTGGAATGTTGGGTGGAAAGTTCCAAGCCACCTCCCCTGGAAGTTATCTCAATCCAATCTCCACCTATGAGAAAGCCCAACAAATGGTGACCCCTCCTCAGAGAGGGTCACGACCACTCCCATTGGCTATTTAAACTGCCCCCCAGAGAAGGAACAAGTGGTCTCCACTTTTCCCTCTCTGTGTTCCCCCCCCCGGGGGAGGGAGGTGCTGGCATCCATTAAGCCTCGGTTTCTTTTAATTTGGTCTGATTTGATTTGGATTATTGCTTCAGTGGAGAGGTTTGTCAGGCCAGAAAAACTCAATGCTTATAAAACTGTCAGCATTATATTTATCAATATTTCTATTTTAGCACTAAGAACTGTGATGATATCTTGTTTGTACAAATAAATCTTGCCTGACAATCAGAGGACAGAGCTAGCCACTAGCTAACCATAGAGGTCTGGAGGTCTGTACAGACAGACAGGAAATGATATGGCTGGGTGGAGAGAGGAAGTGATAAGGCAGAAGGAGACAGGAACTCAATATCTTTTGGGCTGGGAAGTTGAGTAGGTAAGGTGGCTGTGGTTTGTTCCTTCATCTCTCTGATATCTCAGCATTTTCTCCTATATCTGATTCTGGGCTTTTATTATTAAGACCTGTTAGAACTTGTGCTACAGAAAACTTTTAAGGACAGAGCATGTTAAAAAATTACCCAAAGTCAATAGAAATAGCAAGTGGTGGGACTGGGACTCAGATGGATCTAGTAATGACGTTAACCATAGCGATCTCCACAAGCAGAGACAGATAAAGATATAATACTATGGGTGAGCACTGAGAGCCTCCACACCAGCCATCAGTGGACATGAGAATTAATAGGCATACATGTAGCAAAGACAAGAATGGTTCCAAGCAGGATGAATGGGTGGTGGGTAATACCTTTACAATTAGAAGCACGGATACATTATTTTACAAGGAGTAAAATAATGCTATCGGTTGCTAGGGCAGAGGAAGAGTAGTGTGTCACTGGCTAGAAGGGAGGGTGGAAGCCAGAAAGAACAGAGTCCTTTAAAGGAATTTTCTTGTTAGGCTGATAAAGAAATGAGCATCTGTCAGTGGCGGTGAGAGTCCAGAGGGCCCAGGGACAATCCAGTGGAGGGTATACAGGGACACAGTGTGATCCCTCAAAGGACAGCTAGGTTGTGATGTGGCATGGACAGGCTGGTGCTAAGAAGGAGGCATCTTCCAGAGAAAGACTCCAGGAACAAACTGGTGTTGGACTGGACATGGGAACCTGAGATGGTGACAGAAGAGGCACTTGTGGTCAAGAGAAGCCTCGGTAAGGATTTGAACACACACCGTGTTCATTTAGAAATGTGCAGGGTGTTTCTAGCAGTTGGAGGATGGGAAAAGACACCTCAGGGAGAGCAGCTGGAGATGACGCACAAGGAGAGCGTGGACAGGGAGTGCCCTGAAACACTGCCAGAAGCCGCAAAGGAAAGGCACCTTTGATGAAATCGGCCATAAACAACTGCTGTTGGAGGCATTTGGAGACAATGAGACCACATATGCCATAACAATGTGGAGGGAAGATTAGGAGCCTCCTGGTCCAGGATGCTGATTCAGAAGGAGCAGGAGATTAAAGCAAATTGTGATTTGAAGAAATATGAATTTCTCAAGCTCTCCAGGAGTACTGGGAAAAAGAGTGGACTCTCAGAGCACATGGGATTCATGTTGGAACAATTCTGAAGGATCTAGAGAAATAACCCCAAACTGGAGGATGTGAGAATATCTAGGCAACAAATTGCTAAACTGTAAATATCCAAAGAATTTACTGAAACTATTTTATATTTTATACGAATTAGCTTGAAACATCCCCTCCATTTAATCTGCTTCATGGGTAGAGGAAGATTGCTTAGAAATAAGTGAGGTGACAAGAATCGACTGTGGGCATGCTTTACTGGAGAGTCTTATCCACGTGTGTCACAGTGGGAAAAAAAAAACTGCTACTATTCTTATGGAATTCTCTCAAGAAATTGAATGTTAGGTCTCAGACCAGGACAAATGACTAATGGATGTGCCTGTTTAACCTATGAAAGCAGACGCTGCCACCAGGCGCTCAAAATCACCAACACCTGTTACAGCGTCACCCTGGCTGACATACAGGCGGGCGCCCTACCCTAACCCTCTCCAGCCCTCTTGCCTCAGTTTCTTTCCCCCAGGTTCTCTGACTCCTGTATAACTCCGCCATTTTAGCTGCGTCCTCTCTTGGTTCCCAGGTGATCTCTTTGCTCCCTCTCTCTTCTCCTCTCACTCCCTGCCTCCAACCCTCTCCTCTCATGGCCCGCTTCAGTCTGAACCCTTCCAGATGCCTCTGACTGTATTCTCTCAATATTGTATTAGCTACAATAAACGGTCTCCCCCACCATCCCTAGGAGCTGTCATGTCCTTTCACTTGCTGTGCTGTTCATGCCCTCCATCCGGCAAAGAAAGGCTTAACCAACGTTTACTACACACTCACCGGATTAACCAGAATTAGAGAGAACGTCAAGGAATGAAATAGAACTGTTTGCTGCTCGCAAACCCAAGTCAGCATACTCACGTGAAACAGCCTCAATGGTCTGCAGACCTTGCTAAGGACAGAACTGTGCCCTCCTTGTGCCCCCGTGGCATTTGAAACGCGAACCCTGATGTTTGGAAACAGAGTTGGAAAAGACAATTTAGTAGAAGCCGTTGTGGTGTGTTCTAACGAAGTTTACTGCTTTTCTCAAAAGAAAGGGAAATGTGGACACACAAAGATGGAGAAGTGTGCATTCTCAGAGAAGAGACATGAGAACACAGTGGGGAGGGCAGCCATTGGCAGTCTGGAGAGACGCCTAGGGAGAAAACCATTGTGGTCCATAGCCTCAGAACTATGAAAAAGTATGCCCAGAAAAAGAAGGCATACCTTTAGTGGAATGTCTCGTTTAACTTTCTCTGTCCTGAGCTATGCCTTTCTTTCCCCTGCCATTAAATTCCACCCACCAAATATGACTAAAGGCAGCTGTGATCAATACAGGATCAGGTGTATTCACTCTCTGGGTCATGGGAACACATTCACGAGAACAAGGATGCATCCCATACTAAGGTCTCTAGGGTTTAAAGGTTTGTCATGGTGTGGACTTAGAACAGGTGGAATGGGTTAGGTCTGGGTGGAGACATCATAATTTGAGAAAAGGAGGGAGGGTGGAATAGCCAAAAGTCACACCTCTAAATGACAGGGTTTGTCTTAAACAAAAGGTGAAGGAGCTGGTGCTAAAAGCTTGCCTTGCAAATGCAGATCTTTTGAGGGTAGGCAGCCTTGCAGGTCAAGGCTTGGTGTGGCTTATTTTTAACATTCTGGGAAACAGTTTTGCAATGTGTGGCTTCTGTTTTATTTCTTATTACTTAAAACGTCTCTGTGTGTTCCTCAGTGGTCTGACTGGTTAATAGAGAGCAGTGAGCACTCCATTAGTACCAGGGGAACAGGCTACTTTCTAGGTGTCTCCAGAATTTCTCAACTGCTTATAAAACATCATGAGCCTAAGACTAAAAGGAGCCAATGTAACTTCTGAAAAACTAACGACCTAATACATTCAGCTGACAAATTTGTGTGTTCATGTAAACTGAAACCCAAATAATAAAATTAATTAGCAGTTTATCTCAAAAGTTTGATGTGAGCTACAGTGGGCAGACCTTGACTCAAGTCTCATCACCCTGACTAGTTAGTCATTTGGGCAAATTAACATCTTTGGGTCAAGTTCACTGCCATAGGAATGACATAACAGGACATCACTCATAGGGTTATTTTGAGAGTTAAATAGCATATGAAGTGTACTTATGTGACACGGCACAACAGATAACAATTAACCCTAGAAGTTGGTGGCTTTTACAATAGCAATTTTATTGTGCTTGTGACTGTTAGCTTCAGGAATCCAATAAGAAATTGCCTGAATGTTCACAATCTGATACCTCAGGGATTGAAGGACCCACATAGTCCTAGTTCTCAGAATCCTTCCTCACTGCTGTCTACCAGTGAAGCATGTCATAAAAGTCACCAGGGAGTCAAGGAGAGATGAATTAGTCTCTTCTTCCTCCCCACACCCTGAGAAGAATGGTCTGTCTAAAATCTAACTCCACTTCGGAAGTGGTTGCCACGGTGACAACCACATTCTGTGAACTATTACAACCACTGGTTCTTACCGGAAAGAACACAGAGCCCAAGGTAGTCTTGTGTCTTAAACTGGTACCAGAAAACCACCTCGGAGCCAGCTGGAGAGGACCACAGTGAACGTGTCCTCTGGATAACAGAACCAACCACTGCACACTTGAACTCAGGACATCTGTAGTTATCTGCACTAGATCAAGCCCCTCAGTATTCTAGCCCAGACAGGGAAAGCTCACAAGCCTCTACCCACAACAGAGAATTTTACCCACAGTGACTGGCTTCTGGGAAACCGCTTTCTCTGAGGGTGTGAACCTTGTTAGGTCGTCCACACCCAGGAGTATGTATGTGCAGCACTGATTGGATTATAGTTTCTTTCTAGAAGAGTGCACAAAGTTGGGGAGAGGCAGAAGAGGGTTGTTATGGGGAGAATTAGGAGGAAGATCAAAAAAAATGGTATCATGAAATATTGCTCTGAGAAAACTGACCTGGTGGGTCTTAGATCTTTGGAAATGGTTTGTGGAACAGTTTGGATCTGCAAGCTAGACACTCCCTAGTGATATTAAGAACCGCTTAATAGGCAGATTTAGTGGACCTTTGAAAGACCAGAATGCTGGCAGGGAGAATGCAGCCATTAAAGCCTGTGCTTGTGTAGTTCACAGGGTAACAAGGACTCTAGCAAGAACTGAAATGGGGGCCATTTGTGTTCTGACATAAACAAACAAACAAACAAATCTGACTGCATTCTGCCTGTGTCTAGAAAAACTGAGTGAGACTGAATTTCAAACCAATGGACTAATCTGTTTAGCAGAGGAAAGTTCAAGACAACATAGCTTAGCCATAGGATGGTTTCTGTTCATTCTTCCTGACCAGATTACAGTAAGAGCAGGTAACAGAACAGAAGGGTGCTGTGTTGCCAGTTTTATGTCAACGACACGGGCTGGAATCCTCCGGGAGGAGGGAACCTCCATTGGGAAAATGCCTCCATAAGATCTGGCTGCAGGCAAGCCTGTAGAGCATTTTCTTAATTAGAGATTGATGGGGAAAGGACCAGCTCACTGGGTGGTGTCACCCCTGGGCTGGCAGTCTGGTTCTATAAGAGAGCAGAATGAGAAAGTCACGAAGAATAAGTCGATAAAGCATCACTCTTCCTTCAGCTGCGGCCTCCTGGTTCTGCCTTGTTTGAGTTCCTGCCTTGGCTTCCTTTGATGACGAACAGTGATGTGGAAGTGTAAGCTAAGTAAACCCTTTCCTTCCCAAGTTGCTCAGTCATGGTGTTTCATCACAGCAGCAAAACCCTAACATGGAGAGCTATTAGAACAAGCAGTTTGGCGAAGGAATGTGGGTGCTTAGGAGGCTGAGGACAAGACAGGTATGGAGTGGGAAGCTGTAACTGTTAAAAGGATTGGTGCTAATAAGGAGAAATCTTACTTACTGGGGCAGCAGTAATTTTGATGAATACAGAAATTATAAGTTATGGTGTCCTTGAAGTTTATATAAAGGTTCCATGAAGAAGCTGATGAAGTCAGGCGACATGTCAGGGAATGAATGTACTATCAATCTGCCTTGTAAACATTTTTGCTTAAAGCCATACATCTGTGATGCTCTCACGTTTGGTCAGTTTCTTTGTGCAGTGGGCAATGTTGAATGCAGATGTGCCTAACTGCTCCAAGTGTTGAGAGGAAGTAGCTGTGGATAAATCTATATGAACCTCCTACTTCCACAGTTCAAGGACCACCTCCCGAGAGCGGGTAGGAATACTGTAAGAGCTGGAGAAACGGGAATAAAGTTCCACAATATCACCTCCTTATACTGCAGGACATGTCGGCACCAATTGCAACTAGGGCAACCTGCACAAAACCTTCCCAAGGTCAGGAAACACTCCAGCAGGCAACCCCTGGTGGATTAAGACAATAATGATAATAAAAGGAGCAGCTGAGAGATGGTTCAGAGGTTAAGAGCACTGGCTGTTCTTCCAGAGGTCCTGAGTTCAATTCCCAACAACCATAAGTAATGAGCTCTGGTGCCCTCTTCTGGCCAGCAGGGACACATGCAGGCAGGACACTGGATGCGTAATAGATAAAAAAGGAGGACAGAAAATTGGAAGGGCAATATTGGGGATTTTAGTGGGACTAGCAGGTAGGGATGGGGTAAATATGATCAAGTGAGTACAAAATTGTCACGGAAAAATAAAAATATTTAAGTAAATTATATTCAAGGAGAAATGACCATGACTTCCATAGAAAATAAAGTTTATTACAAAACTTATAATTGAAGGTAAACAGCATTGGATGTATATAGTTGTAATTTAAACCAAAATTGTATGAAACAGAAAAGATCCACAAACTAATTTTAACTCAATGAGATTTTATGTGTAGGTGCAAAATCATTATTAATGCTGCAATAAAAATATGTGTAAATCATCAAAATAAAGAAGGCACAATAATAATGATTGAGGAAAGGAAACTGACCTTCCATTCATGTTTATTTAAGGACACTACAAAGTTTACTGGACTATTAGTTAAAAAAAAAATAACAGCTACAATATTTACTCAGAACACTTCTGCTAAGCCATGGTTTCATTCTGAGGGTTCTACTGTGGCCTACATGGCAGCAATGCTGCAAAATACAAACTAAACTCATCCAGTTAGTTCTCATTCATCAACTTAGAAAAGGAAATACTTTAAACATAAATAATTCAGTCTCCAATAGATGAGTGGCTGACACTCTGTTACCAGACACACTGCAGGGGATCGAGTGACCCTGTTATTGCAGTAACTAAGAAACAATGGAGGTGAGGACATAAGACACTCCATTCCTGTCACCTGAGAGAGGTCCACCACAACAGCTAAGGAGAATATTTGCCATCATCTCAAATAGCACTGTGGTTGGCATCTCAGTTTCTCCCCATGTTAATCAGACCAGCATTTATTATGGGATAAAAGACAAAGGATGCTGAGTTGATCGTGTCCTTTAAACTCCCCTTGTAGCTACAGTGCTCCCGAACAAGAGGTAAAGAGGAGAAAAGGAGGGTTGAATATAAAACACCTGGAAAATGCCCTCAAGGAAAAAGCCCTGTAACGGGAAAATGGTCTCCCTCGGCACTTGTACCTGACTCCCGGCTAACGCACCAGCTGTCATGTCCCTTCCAGAAAATCTCTTTAAATGCTAAATAAATGCTAAAATAAATGCTCCAGCTATTTAAAAATCGAAGGGGAACACACACTGGCATCTAAGGCCTGTCAAGGACAAAATTTTAAAACAATTTTCAAATACTACAATTTTCTAAAATGCTTAGACTGAAATAGGAATAGAAGTTAACCCACAAATTCTCATTACAGAAAAAGCAAGCACACCTTGCTAACCAAGAGTGAAAGGTGGAGAAGCACAGCAAGCACAATTTCTCGCTGTAAGTGGAAGCAGGGCATTCCCTAAGTGGTGGCCAGGACTTAAACCGGATGTGGGAAGCACCTGGGTCACAGAACAGCAGTGCTCCCAGCCATCTGCATGCCTTCAGATTCAGCCCACTCACCCCCGACCACACTCACTTACTCAGCGTGGGTCTGTGGGCCTCTGACCACCTGCTCACCCTAGACCGGCTGTTTGGACCCGGGTTCCAAGACTAAGTACAGCAGTAACTGATGCATGTGCAGCTGAGTTGTTATAGCACCCACAATATCGTACTGTAATCTGGGGTCCTCAAAAGGCAGGACTGGAAGGGAAGTCTTAGAGGAAAAAAAAATGGACCTATCAATGACATCTTGAATTCACACTAGGTGACATCACCTGATCCTCGGGTTATTACTGAGGACACCAAGGAGCCTTTGGCCAGTGTCACAGACGGGAAACAATGGGGTAAGGGCTGCAGACCCTAAGCCCTGGTGTCACAGTGACATGTGAGACTGTGATGGCTGACTTCTCCTAATTACATCCAGAGTCAATAAATGAAAGGCACTGGCAGGTCCTTCAAGTCCACCTGGGTCCATGGAGTTCCCGTTTCCACCTCTCGGATGGACTCGTGTTGTCAGACCCATTCCTGGTATCACAGTGGTCCCTGGGACAGGGAATGATAAAGTTCTCCCTTTTACATTCTTGTTCCAAATTAGTGATTGCCCAAAACTTAGAAATTTCTAACTGTCTGAAATTGAATCTTTATGTCACTGACATTATGGTATTCAATTCGTAGAGCTGAGAGGGGAAACACAGAGTTACAAAGCTGATTCATTTCAACTGCTTTAATTTTAAAATGATATAAAAGATGGCAAAACCAAATAACTTTGACTTGGAATCAGTATATGCTGATCACTGGACCCATGGTCTTTGAAATCCATCAAACTGTTCCTCAGTGACAATATAAAATCCAACTGGCACAGATATTCTTCCCAGCTGCCCTGAGTTACTACTTTATCAAGACATAAGGTCTCACGTAGCCCACCTTGGTCTTGAACTAGGTCATCAAAGATGACCTTGAATTTATAAACTTCCTGCTTCTTCCTCCCAACTGCTGGGATTACAGATATACACAACCATTACTGGTATTTGAATTATTTTATTCAGGCCTTTTCAAGCAATGTAACTCTCCCCTGTAGTTCACAATTAAATTATATTCCAAACACTCCCACATATGAACACATCTAAATGACTAGAAGGGAACACCAGGGTCCAGGTATTCTAAAGTTATCCGAGGAAATTCAGCAATGACTGGAGAACACCGATGCCTCTTTTATACATGCGTGTTTCTAATGAAAACATCTTTGTTTCCCTGCTTAGAAGCAATACTATTTATTAAGCAACTGCATGCCAAGCTGCATCATTCAATATCATTTGTATTTTTTTCATTTAAGCCATAATACTCTAGGCCAGTGGTCCTCAACCTGTGTGTTGCCATGCCTTAGGGTCGCACAACCCTTTCACAGGGATCGCATATCAGAAATTTACATTATGATGCACAACAGTAGCAAAATTATTATGAAGTAGCAATGAAAATAATTTCATGGTTGGGGGGTCAGCACAGCTGTGCTAAAGGGTTGCAGCACTAGGAAGGTTGGGAACCACTGCTCTAGGAAGTCAGTACTGCTATTGTCTATTTTGGGCATGGGAATCAGTGTTTAAGAAACGCAGCCAAGGTCACCAAGCCATATGCAGCAGAGGAAACACATATCCAGTTCTTGACTCCAAAGCCTAGACTCTTGACCACATCTTGAATCACTCTGATTTCAACCAGAACAATTTACAAAAGGTGGCCACTTCGTCACTGCTCAGCTTGTGTCGCTCCCACTTTCCTTTGGGCTCTCTCAGGCTCCCCTGTGCATCCCTTTAGATGACTCCAGCTTTTCTTTCTAGCAACAGGCAGCAACCCAGCCTCCTCCCAGCCCCATCTGCAGATAGTGCAAGCAAAGGTCTGAGGCTGTGCACCTTGGAAAACCCCTGCAGACTGAGAACCCCTCACAAAAACACCAGTGAAAATGCTTGGGAAACTTGAGGCTTCCTGCACGTCCCCAAGCAGCCACTGGACCCGCTAACCTATTCATTGTCCCTTCTGGGACTGCCATTGTTTCCATGTTACACAGAAATAAATGGGCTAGGATTGTCCAAAGAACTGCAGGACGCTCATGCATGTGTACACAGTTGATTTTTGAAATCTGTTACTGAATTATATTTCATTTGGGAGTTTGGAGCCCAGTAGTTTTGCTGGCATATTTCTAGGAGGGAAAACCCCATCTTTTATGAAATCCGTGGGGTTGTTTGAAGTGGCATGGGGCTGTTGAGGTAACATGGCTGATGAACAGGCCTACTGAGTTCTTCAGTGCCTCCCCCAGGGCTTCGGTTGGAAAGGAGCTAGGGTTTCTGCAGACTTCTCTGGCAATATGAATGTTGACCTCTGCCGGATGCTTAGGCTCAGCTGTCTGCCAGACTTATGTGCCCACCTCCAAGCAGAGTAACCCTGAGCCAGCCCCTGAACTTTACAAGCTGGCTTTCTGCGGTGACTGAAAAGATCAATGAAGTTGATCAAGGAAGGGCACGGGAGAGTTGGAGGAGAGTGTGGGGTAGAAATTACGTAAATACAGTGCACATGTGTGGACTGCTCAATCATAATAAATGTTTAAAAATAAAATAAAAGCCATAAAACAAAGATTAATGATGCAATGTCTGTGAAAGGGCCTACCACAAGAATCAGTGGAAGGCCCTTAATAAACAGCAGTTTTATTTAATTTTATGTCATTGTAAGGGAGGGGCAGATAAAAAAGCATATTATTAAGAACTAAGGAGATGAAACCCATAAATTAGTGGCCTGAAGTTTTCCCAGCTTATAGGAAAACTGTTTGCCTAAGCTATTTTTGTTGTGAAAGTAGGGGTCACCCAATCTTTGACTATTTCTGCCAAAACTTCACATTTTAGTAACCAGATACTTATACATTTGGCTAAATAACATATTTCTGCTCTGTATATTAACATTACATACATACTTGCAGTATAAAAATCTTGAAATTTCCACAAACCAGTCAGTAGTGAAATAAAATCAAGATGTACATGGTTCTGCAGCCTGTCTTGGAAAGCACAGTGCTCCCAATAGCAAAGTCAGAAGCCAAGGCTCTATACCAGTGGCCCGCAACCTTCCTAATGCTGTGGGATGGGTCACAACCCAAAGGTTGAGAACCACTGGGTTAGTAAGACCCTTTCCAGTTTACATTAATAGTGTCTGTGCACAGCTACAGTATCAGCCCTTGAAAAGGTGAGCCAGCTTCAAAACAAATACATTATCATTTTCTCATATTAAAATATAAATTTTCATTTTCAATATTATTTCTATCTTTTATCTCTGAGCAATAACAATATGGCTAATCTTTTGAAAGAAGGAGCCAGTGAAGACTCACTGAAGAAGTACAAAGGCTAGCAATTAGAATGCATGGCCACTCAATAACGAATCTACAAAAGCCAGCCCCAGATAGGAAGCCCAAACAGGAAGCCCTGATGAGGCTTCCTTTGCATAAAGCTTCTGGGCTAGAGCTGGGTCAGCAGCGCTACCCACCGGGAGGCTGGAAGGCTTCTTCTTCCTCTTAAGGATGCAACAGCCAGCATAGGCCATGGTGACTATCAGGAAACTCAGGTTACAGCAAACTGTCAGTCATTTCCAGAACACAGCCAAGCCTCCTTGCACACTGTGGTGGCGTTCCTGGAACTGATTTTTGTTGTTGACATCAGCATTAAACAACTAAATCAGCCAGGCTGGCATTCCAACCACAGCTAAATAAGCTGTCCAGCTGCACCAAACTTGATGCCACACCTGAGTTCTTCTGTGCCCCTTTCTTCCTGCCCTAAAAGCAACAATTGGCCAACGTCTGGGATCCTCCAGGTTCAATGTATTAAGAAAGAAAAAAAGGCACTAAAGTTCTACTATTCTTTACCTTAAACACAAGTATTATTAAAAAGTGCATGTTATAATTTTATAAAAAAATTACTGCACTCAGGTTGGGGTTGTTCCGCTCTCAGTCTCCTAGGGCAGAGTGAGAGGTGCTGCCTGGGCTGGGAAAGGCTGTAGTGCAATGACAGATGCTGTCACCAGGCAGGCCAAGTTCAAACGGGTGTGCTGTCTGCCTTCCAGAGCTTGACACCCAGCACCCTCCCCCTGCCTGGTAGCTTTCACCATAGCCATGGCTAAATCATTCCAAAGGAGGCTTCAGGAAGTAGAGAATAGCATCAACGATGTAAGGACTCCAGGCAATTCATATCAGGGGGGTGGAAGATAGCATGAAAGCATGAAGGGGGAATTGGCTGTGCTAGACGGATGCATCATGGCCCTGAAACACCTGGTCTGCTGTCACACAGGAGCTAGACAACGGCAAGGGGACACAGTGGAGAAGTTGGATGTATGAGCTAGAATTAAGCAACTCAAAGTTGGGATCCCAAAGAGCAGCGTGGGGAAGAGCTCCTGTCTCCCCAGGCAGCAAAGGCTGGGAGGGAGGTGGGGGTGGGGCATATGATGATGAGGACACTGATGAAGATACAGGGGATGAGGGATGGGGGACTGGACAAACTCCTGGAAAAGCGTGACCTAAGGGTGGCAGGGGAGGGATGAGGCAGCTGGCATGCCTGTGCAGTTGTAGCAGGTTATAGTGACACTTCCTCCTAAATTACCTATTTTTACTGCCTCTGCCCTGCCAATAATTGTCCTCCCTGCAAATGACAGAAGGAGGAAATGTTTCAGGATCTCTACAAGCTTTCTGCTGAGGCACATGCCCTGCTTCGGTGAAAAATCCTTCCAAGTTCTACGGGAAGAGAAAATTTCTGGAATTGGTATCTTTCTATTTCTGCTTATAAAGAAATACAAACAGCTAGGTTAAATTTATTAACAAGTCAGGCGTGGTGGCTCATGCTTACAATTACAGCACTTGGGAGGCAGAGGCCAGGTTTGAGGACAGCTTGGTCTACAGAGTGAGGCACAGGACAGCCTGGTGAGATGCCGTCTCAAACAACCAGGAGGACGCACAGTGTAACAGCACATTTATTTGGAGACTATGACACCCTCCTTAATTACTCTCGGACAGCATGCTT
Organism: Bramus lutescens; assembly: GCA_001685075.1. Taxonomy (NCBI): domain Eukaryota; kingdom Metazoa; phylum Chordata; class Mammalia; order Rodentia; family Cricetidae; genus Bramus; species Bramus lutescens. The sequence goes on along the minus strand of LOEQ01002819.1, from coordinate 16,596 downwards.
TGCTGTTAATGCTTCCTCGGGTTCTTTTCTGTTAAATTCGTTAAGCTGAACTGCTTCCTCCAGGTACCGACCCATAGAGAGAAAACCAGCTGGGGCCAGAAGATGCACCTACATAGGTTATTCTTTTCCTGAGTTGGCACACTTCCTTCTTCATACATTTCCATCTCTTGACCAAATAGGCCTTTTGAAATGAGCAGTGAATTCTTGAAAATATATTTCTGGGCCCAGCACTGGTAATCTAGACACATTATGAGACCACACCATCTTTAACATTTCTGCAGTGCCACAAAATTAAAACTTCTTATTTATTTATTTTGATCTCTTGAGACAAGGTTCCTCTGTGCAACTCTGGCTGTCCTGGAATTCACTCTGTAGACCGGGCTGGTAAGCAAGACACGTGCTTTGAGAAAACAAACGTTATCTGAGGGAGAAAAGTTCATGTTTCCTAACTACACCACATTGAAAATTATGGCAGCCTCCAGAAGGAAATCAAGAGTTTTTGTTTGAGATGTGGCTTCTCTATGTAGCTTCGGCTGTCCTGGAACCCGTTCTACAGACCAGGCTGGTCTCATACTCAGAGAGATCCGCTTGCCTCTGCTTCCCCAGTGCTGGGATTAAAGACGTGCGCCACCACCACCAGAAATCAGGATTTTGTTTAACCTTCCACACTTTAACCAACCTGAATTGAGGTTACTGCATTTCTCCATTTTATGTATTGACTTGAACACAATTCTGAGTATTTCGTAACTATTAAAATTAGATCTTTTCTAAGACATGCAATTGATTACTGTGTTAAATAAAGCAGACATGGGAAACTGTGAGAGAGACACAAGTACTGTGATTCTTCGGTGCCGACCAATATAAAAGTAAGATAAAATCAGTTCTTACCTGAGTACAAAAGCTTTATTCAACAGCGATGAGTGATAGCACAAAAACAAATAATAAAGTCTCTTTAAATGTTTATTTTTGTCAGAAGAGCTGACAATATTCTATTGAGAGTTTGGTCTATTGTTTTAATAAGCATTTTCCCCCTTGAAAAACCCACTCAAAATATCTTGTCCCTTGAGGTAAAGAACTTAAAAAATATCCTGATTTTTTTAAAGAAAAAAATTATTAAATTCCTTTAGCTTGATAAATAGAAATAATCTTTTCTTGTTCTATACGGTGAACATATATGCATTTTATACAGCAGAGCATCCCATTGCTTATTGGCCAGCCGCAGGTGAGAATTGCCCACGCTATGCTGTCCCATCACAGACGGGCAGTGCCAACCGTGCCACGCTCAGACAGGCTTTAAAAGAATGGTTAGCAATACTCTTCTGGCAAAACAGCCAAGGTTTTGGAATGGTAAAAGCAAAAGAAGGTTAGGCATCAAAGCAGCTCCGGGAGGAATCAGTCCGAGTCTTCGTCGTCAAGGTAGTCCTCAGCATTGCTTGACGTTCGCATCCCATCTAAAGAGACGGCAGGAAGGAGGCAAACAGATTACAGATGGTTCAGAATTTTCTTCACTTTCAGTGCTTTGGACAGTTCCAAACATGATCTCCGCCCATGACAAGGATTATGGGGCCCTGAGACCTTTCCCACCATTGTTTTTCAGCCTATGAAGCTTCGCTACTGCAGAGGCTGCCAAGTCCTTTGACAGAATGAGGCACCTGGTGAGGGGACCAACTGTCTGATTCCGGCACAAAGCAACCAGCCTGGTGCACTATGGCCAACAAGGATCACACCGGCAGCCACGCCACATGGGGCCTCAGTCCACAGTCAGAAGGCAGAAGCCAGAAAGACAACTAATGAGGGAGAAAGGAAGGCAAAACCACAGAGGCCTGAGTTTGATTTCAGAAAAATTAAGTATACAAAGAAGAGACTGAAATAAAAAAGAAAAAAAGAGAAAAGAAACGAAAAAGAAAAAAATCAATAAAAGAGCTGGACCCCCTTCTAACGCTAAAGCAATCTTGAACAGGGGTCAAAAGGAAGACAAGTAACCTAATGCTGTCTTGTCAAATTCTTAGCTAACAGAGTTCCTGAGAGGGAAAAGAAAACTCAAAAACGCACGTGCAGTTAGAGTTTAATTGCTGCAGGGCAGCAAGGCACCCAGATCACACACTCTCACTAGCCAGGTTACACTGGCAATATGACTTGCTCTGAGTCTGGAGAGGGTATGGGAGGTTGGGCATTACCAAGTTAGAACGATAGCTTGTTGGTCAGAACCAAGCTCAAGGGACAGAATGAGAACCTTCAGTTCCTAAGAAACCTTGCACCTCAGTAGAATGTCTCTGAAGATACTAGTTTAGTTTTAGTCAGTGTCAGAGAAGGAGAAAGAAGTTAGGCCACAGCCCTCCCTTCTGACCCACCTAGACACCAAGGACCAGGAGGCTGACCTCAAGCAAAAGCTGCCCACCCCGCAACAAATATGCTTTCTAGTTTCTGTTCTACACAGTTGCTAATATAGCTTCCCCCAAATCTGTATTTAGGCACCACCAGCTAAGGTGACACTTTGTCATTCCCTCAAGAGCCCACATAAATAAACAAATGTCTTTAAAGAAATACCAGTTTAACTCATGGTTAAAACACCAAACTCCAGGCTGGTTTTCACTGTGTGTGAACTGAAGGGGAAGACAATACAAAGGGGGAGACAGGTTCATGGGCAGGCTTATGATGGGACTTGGCAATGGGCAAGGAGTATAATTTGGGAGGTTCTCTTAAGCCCTAAATTCAGAGAGGAAGGATGCTGACAGTTTCTGATGGGCAAGGTGGGGGCTAAGGAGCGCCTCTGTTGATGCTTCTGTTAGGAGCCAGGTATGGTACAGAGGGTGATGGAGGGAGGGATTAGTTTCCACGGGGTTCAAACATTAATGGGAATAAGTGGAGGTGGTACATGGCTTTAATCCCAGCATTTGGGAGGCAGAGGCAGGTGGATCTCTGTGAATCTGGGGCCAGCCCAGTCTATTGAGAGAGGTTCAGGACAACCAAGACTAAGAGAAACCCTGTCTCAAAAAATACAAACAAAAAGAATGTACACCTCATCTTTAAATTTAAAAAACTATCTACAAACTGTGAACAGGTTCCAAAATCTTCAGCAATGACTGGAGTGATTCCAATTACAGTTTATTGCTTCCTTCGTTAAATCTAAAGCATAGTGCAAACCGGTGAACTTGAATGTCAGCTACATCTGCCTGCAGCCACGATGGGAGGGTGGAAAGCACATCCATTAGCAAAGAATAAAAGAGACACACTATGAAAGACCCTGTCTTCAAAATTATTTACTTGACACTATTATTCTACTTTAGATCTGATTTAAATCAATGGTATATAATCAAAATTCACAATCATCTATCAAGGGGGGGAAAGAAAATCATCTGTAGGGCTGGAGAGATAGCTTAGCAGTTAAGAGCACTGGCTGCTCTTCCAGAGGCCCTGATTTCAATTCCCAGCACTCACATGGCGGTTCACAACCATCTATAATAGAATCTGATGCCATCTTCAGGTGTGCAGTCATACATACAGATGAAACTCCCATATACACTGTAGTAATTGGAATGTAATTGGCCCCATAATCTCATAGGGAGTGGCACTATTAGGAGGTGTGGCTTTGTTAGAATTGTCACTGTGGAGGTTAGGCTTTGAGGTAGGTTTTCTATGCTCAGGATATTGCCCAGTGTCTTGGTCGTCTTCCTGTTGCCTGCAGTTTGTAGGATTCTCAGCTACTCCTCCAGTACCACGTCTGCCTGCACGCCACCATGCTCCTCACCATGATAATAATGGATTGAACCTCTGAAACTGTAAATGAGGCCCCTCAACTAAATGTTTTCCTTGTAACAGTTGTCTTGGTTATAGTGTGTCTTCACAGCAACAGAAATCCTAACTAAGACATACATAAAATATATAAATCTTTTCAAAATTTTTTTAATTTTTAAGATTTATTAACTTATATATGTGGTTCTCTATCTGTATGTTTGCCTACATGCTAGAAGATGGCTTCAGATCCCATTATAAATGACTGTGAGCTACATGTGGTTGCTGAGAATTGAACCTGGTATCTTTGGAAGAATTGCCAATGCTCTTAACGGCTGATCCATCTCTCCAGCCCCATAAACAAACAAACAAACCCTTTTTCAATAGAAAAATGCTAAGTCTCGGTCATAAGCACAACAAGAGAGTGACTTAAAACAAATACCTGTTCCCTGCTTCTTTTTCAGGAGTGAGGCACAGGCAGCATTGGTGGCCATGTCCAAGGCCAGCTTCTTCTCATTGTTTCTCAAGTCTGTCCTTGCACCTTTCCAACACAAGACAAGGTAATCAAAATCATTTGTCTCTGAAGACTGGAACGAGGCAGCCAACCCTCTATGACAAAGCTAGTCACTTTGGCAAAGCTACCCAGAGAACAATTCTGGCCCAGAATTAATGTGACCAGCATGTTTCATCAGAGAGCCTGCTGTTCCAAGAAAGCTGCCCTTCCCTTCCAGGCTCCAAGGGATTGCACATAGACTTTTCATTGAGCCCATATTAGGTCCTGGGTAAATCCTGAAATGTAGCCATAACCATTGCCCCAAGGGTTATGCGGACCCCAGAAGGAGGCTTGGGGGCTTCCATCCAGCACAACCTTTGCCTCTCCTTCAGTTCATGAGGACCTTTAGAAAACTCCGCTGGGTTGAATGTCAGGGGGTTAATATTTTATATCTGCAGGTGCATTTATATGCAAATCAGCAGAATGGCAAAACAATAAAACTCATAGGCAATTCATTGTTCCCCAATTCATTGTCCCTGTAAGCCCTTTTCCATTCATTTCTTTCCCTGTTTTTGTGCTGAAAATTACAACAGAATCCATGGAGACATTTGCATTGTTGAAGAACGAAAAATACAGAATTGTACTCAACAGTGCTGATTTACTCTGCTGAACTAAGCTCTTCATAGGTGACTGACTACTCTTACAGAGGGCCCAAGCTATCCCTCTTATGTTTGACAATGATCTGCATGAACAGGCTCATGTGCACAAAGCTAATTCCATTAATTTACTTTGTATGTATGTGTGTGGGCACCTGTACATGGAAGCCCAGAGCTGGTGTTCTCCTTCCCCCATACGGGTGCCGGGGACTGAACTCAAGTCCTCAGCTGGTGGCAGGCACTTTCCAGCTCAGCCACCTCGTCAACCTTAGAATTCCATTTTGAACTTAACAGTATTCTAATAACAGCACATTTTCCTTGGAGCATGCACAAGCTCGATGCATCTGAACATTTACAGGTATTGCATTTTCTGGATGTTCCGAAACTGATCTCAGCGCAGCTTTACGGACAGAAATCAGTTCTTTCTGATTTCCATCATTTCTAATGGTGTAATGAACAGCATCCCTGAACCACTTGTTCACGGGTTTAAAGTGGTACTGAGGGCTGCTGTCCAACTGTCGTCCATGAAGGCTCTACAAACATGGACCTTCTATCACAGCATTCCTACAGTGCATGCAGTACTGTGGGGGCTTGGGACCACTCTGAAAACAGAACATTACGGGTGGCTCGGCAGCACACAGCTCCCGGCTACCACATTAGACAACACCGTCTTCAGCATGACCTCTAAAAACCCAACAGCAGTTCTCATGGCGAGTAATCTTTCAGACCAGGGCTTTCCATCATCATCTCACTTACAACCAAAACACCCTTGCTCATAAATTCCACAACACTGCCCCCAAAGATTCCTCGAGATAGAATCTGTAACTTGTGGCTTGGAGAAAGGTTCCACAGTGTTGCCATCTGGACCAAGCCCCTGAGCAATACACCTGGCCAACCCTCTGGAAGAGTGGTTAATATTCATGGGATAAGTGAATAAATGGGTGTGCAGTCCCTGAGTTAGCTGATTGCTCTGAGTCGCACAGAAGCAGGAGCTGGGATTACAGCATCCCTCCTTCTCACCTCAGCACTGGCTCGGCATGGCCAGGAGCAGC
>LOEQ01002819.1:0-10657 GCA_001685075.1 Bramus lutescens | reverse complement strand
ATTTCTACTGTATTAAGGTTCTCAAAGCAAGCAGGAGCCTCACCAACTTTATTCCAACTTTCCCAGGACATGATGTCCTAAAAACCCTCCCTCCTAAAATCCTTCAGTCCTACAGATATTCACACCAAGTTCTTTCTAAAAGTAATACATTTATATTTGTAAATTTATCAAGGTCTTAATTCACAGTAAAATATACCATAAATGTATCCCCAATAATTTATCTCAATCACAGTACTGATGTACGATAGGCAGAGTAGAGGTTAAAACTCCAGCTTCAATGGATGAAGACTTAGTCTTCCTACTATTTCAAATGGCCTGTTTCATTAGGAGCTATTTATCAAGGCAAGCAAAGATCACGTAATTTCAATAAAAACTTTACCTTTTGCCAGTAGCAACTGAACAATGTCTGCATAACCCTTCCAGGCAGCCGCATGCAGAGCTGTGTCTCCCAGCTTGTTCTATGGTGAAAAAGAGAAAACTGTTATCCAGAGTGGACTGGATCTAGACAGTGATGTGTTTGATCCATGTGGCTCTAACTAAGAGAAAAGCTCCAGAATCACATGGAGTTCCAAAGGAAAGAGGAACGAGCAATGAGAAGAGCTGCTCTGGCAGGGACAGAGGAGCAATCTAATACAGCAGAGTTAGGCTGAGGCACAGGCTCCTCAGAGGGAGGCCCCCTTGGCAGGAAACAAATAGAGACCCAGCAACAGTCAGGAACTGAAGACTCCTAGAGGTACAGGGCAAGAATGAGTCATGGAGAGGAAACAGGAGTGGCCAAATGGATTTATACAACATCATTAGAAACCCTGGACCAGTTACTGGCAGATGTCCCACTAACAGCAGTAGAATCACCAGAGTTCCCCAGCTCCTGCACAATGGTACGAGTGAAGGTGACAAGTGACATTTGGATGAAAACCTGTCAACTGAAAAGTAAGGTCCTTCACTCAGCTCCTTTTACCCACCTCACTGCCCAGGGAGTAGAGTGAAGGGTGGTGACTTCAAGAGTGCCCATCACCTCTGCCAAACGGTACGGCCCCACAGTAGGGGGAAGGTGTGGGATTTATGTCCGCATACTCAACCATACAGGAGAGGTCTCATCATGTCTCCCTATGGAAAAGTCCATCAAGGAGCACCACTCACATCAAGTACACACAACTTCTAATCACACAGATAAGCAAGACACTGGGTGTTTAAAAACAGCTTTAGAGTTTGAGTAGAGGCCAACTTAAACAAAATAAAAGGCTCCTCAGGGGAAAAGCACAGTAAATAGAGGACATTTTTAAAAACAACAATTACTATATCAGCCATATAAGATGGTATTACAATCAAACAAGAAAAAGATGCCATTAAAAGTAAGAGTGATATAGGCTTGTGGTCAACAAACTCCTTGGATGACCCCTATAATACCTGCTTTCCCTTGTCCACCAAAAGAGCCCATATACAACCCTCTTATCCTCAAGTGTGGGTGAAGCCGGAGAATAGAAAGTCCATCACTCCTCTGGGCTGGGGCATGGCAGTGCATGCCTTTAATCCTAGCACCCAGAAGACAGAGATAGGTGGACCTCTGTGAGTTCAAGTCTATCCAGGTCTACACAGCAAGTTTAACGCCAGTCTGGGGAACATAGTAATATTTTGCATTAAAAAATAAAAAGCCCATCACTTTGCAGACATTGGGTTCACCGAAAAGAAGATTATTCTGGGTAGGCCACATCTGGTCAGGCAGGCTTTTCAAAACAAAGGTTAAATGGCAAAGCAAACACCACCTACTAGCCATGAAAGGGACATCAAACAGCCATTTTGTGACCTCTTGATAGAAGGGAGGGACATCTAAAAGCTGAGGGCATCAGTACTACAGGGGCAAAAAGCTTAAATCTCGGCACTACAGTGATCTTAGAAGAGATCCTGAATCATTGCAGTGAGCTTAGAAGAGAACCTCCAGCTTCCCAAGAACCCAGTTCCAATGGAACCTAGGCTTTACAGTGTGAGATCTTGAGTCTTGTGATATCATGCTCAGAATTCCAACCCACCCAATACACGTTGCTAATCCTTGGATAATTTGCTATATAGCAACAGAAAATGAATATAGAACTTTGGGGAATTAAAAAAAATCAAAATCAAGGTGGGGCTACAGAGATGACTCTGTGGTTAAGAGCACTCGCTGGCTGCTTTTGCAGAGGACTCAGGTTCAATTCCCAGCAACCATATGGAGACTCTCAATTGACTGCAACTCCAGTTCCTGGGGAATCTGTTGCCCTCTTCTGATCTCTGTTGGTACTACATGCATGCGGTGCATAGATAGGCAAACAAAAAAACCATACATATAAAAATTTTCTAAAAAAAAAAAAACTTAAAAAGGGAAATCATTTATTAAAAGATAAAGGTGAAGAAATCTCTGATAAAAAATCTGAGGTTCAATCTGTAGAATCAAAAGAGTAAAGAAAATGGATGTAGGAAAGGAAACAAGGTAATTTCTTAGGCTTAAAGCCCTCAGTGCAGTCACTAGGGGAAGGCAACACTAAGGCACATCCTTATGAATTCTCAGAGCACCAAAGACAAAGACTCAGTGAGAAAAAGAGGTCCCAGATGAAGACTGCAGCCTGCCAGGATTAGAAGTGGTGGGAGTTTGTCTCCTCAGGCTCATGTTTGGGAGTCTGGAGGAGAGCGGAGCCTTTAGAAGGGGGTCCTGGCTCTAGTTTGGACCTTTAAGTGTCCCCAGAGGTCCCTGCCATGCTGCTATCCAGAGGGAGGCAGTGGAGTCTTGAGGAGAGGGCCAAGTGAGAAACCTTCATGCCCTGGGGTGCATGCTTAGTGGGTGGTGAGACTGTTCACTGGAGATTCCCACCAGCCAGTCAATCTGTACCACCATGTGCTTGATTACTTTGGTGCCAGCCCAAGAGCAAAGGGGACAACCAATCATGGAATGGCACTTCCCAAACTCAGACTGAAGGAAACCCTTCTCCCTCTGTAAGTTGATTATCTCTAGCATGTGTTGTAGTGCCAGAAAACCGGACACAAGGACCGAGGCTGTAGCTCTCCGATGCAAACCTGAACGGTGCGAGGACTTGGCTTCAGATCCCAGTACCAAGAACACAAAACACAGTCACACAACAACACTCCATGTGTCTGTAGCATTCAACTAAACTACTGTATACAAGCACAAGGTGTACTGTGTCAGAGAGAAAGAGGTGGGTGTGCTAAATGCGTTCCCCACAGTAAGCAGCCTCACCTGCTGGTTCAGCTCCACATTCGGCTGAGTAAACAGAACCTCCACTATGTCTGCAATTCAAACGGAAAAGGGAGTTTATTAAGACAGAAACAGCAAACTTTGTAAAAGCACATATCACAATAGCAAAAGGCAAGACTTACTAGGAGAATGTTCTAGAAAAGTCTTACAAGTTTCTCAGAAAAAAACCTAAAAGGTACCTCACAAAATGGAACTTTCAGATCTGAAGGCACAGCTCAGTTGGCAAAAAAGAGTGGGCCCAGGTGGAGTTTGGGCCGCTCTGAAATACACAGAACTCAACCTGCCATTATTACTGATGGCAAAAAGAACTGCAGACTTAAGTGATCGTGGTACTTCTAAATTTTGCATTAAACTTAAAATGTAGGGCCCAAAGCATAGCTAGGGAAAGCTACCGGAGTCAACTATGCCTTCCCTGTGTGGCATGTGACAGTGGGTTTGTTATCTTGTCACTGGTGTTTTCTGACACATTCTGAAACCTGAGAAAGGAAAGGAAGTTCCCAGCCTTCCAAGAGGTCTGCACAGTGGGGCTCACCAGCCACATCCCACCCACTGCTCCATAATTTCCAGAAACACAGCTTTTGTTGGATGCTTGGAAGGATCTGAAGAATTATTTTTATCATTTAAAGCATGCTCCCTTAGGTGAAGTCAATTTTGAACAGCACAGAAATGTGTAACTAGCGAGACACAGTACCTTTGTGGCCCCCATGGCAGGCCCAGTACAGGGCTGTGCTTCCAGCTTTGTCCAGGCCGTTCACACCCACTCGGTTGTCCAAGCACTCCCTCAACCAGCTCACGTTGCCTGAAAGAATGTTATACTTATAAAAAGCACAAGAAAAGGCTTTTATTCTTTGTTTTGCTTTTAAATCAATTTCGTCCGTTGTAAATGCCCATTTGTAATGGATTAATCAGTAAATTCTAAAACAAAACTGCCCACTAATGCACTTTTTATGGTGCATTTGCACTCTTGATGGACAGCAGTAACATCCATTTTTAATAGGACAAGTTGCAAAAATGGGTCTAAAGGTATTTCTGCTTCAGAGGAAAAACAAAGGCATGTTGCTTTAATCTCTGTTTAATTCTGAAAGGTACGGTGTAACACAAAATCTAACTACAAACAGAAACTCTTACTATTCATATTTAAAGACATTTTAACTTTAGGGAGAAAAAAATATAGTATCTTAAGTAAGCTGCTCTAAACAACTGCTCTGTGCTAACACACAGCTATTAATTTAAAATCTTCAGTATGTCATTTACAAAAAAGCTGGGTTTTTTTTAAGATGTCATTTTAGTTAGTCTAAGCCCTTCCCCTGGCTTATATGCAGATATGGGACAGAATCAAATAGCTTGCTGAGGCTGCAATCGCACTACCTATCATTCAAAGGAGGCCTTCCGAAGAGAACCACCATGGTGTTTGGGGCCAGAGAAATTCTCTGTTTTGGGGCTTGCCTTAGGCACTGTAGGATGTTTAGGAACAGCCTGGGCCTCTACTTGAAGAAAGTCTTGTGAGAGAAGAATGCTGTCACAATGCCATGTGACAGTCAAAAATGTCCCCTCATATTACCAGTGAGTGTCCCAGGCTTGTGGGGATCAAGACAACAACCATCCTTGTTGGGTTGGAGCCTCTCCTAAGTGCTATGTCCCAGGACACCACTGCCCTCCTGCCCTCCAGGACTCAGAACACTGGGATTTAATGGCCTGTTACACCCACTTGCCCCATGGGCCTCTGCGCTTCCTTCCACCTGTGAAGTCCTACTTTGAGCACAGTGTAAGGAAGTGCTCAAGAAACTGTATTATCTAGTATTTTAAAAGGAAAACCACTCTTACCCTTCCAGGGTGATGGAAGTCAGCACAGAGGCTGCTTCTAGGGAAGGCAGGGTTTTAAATAGGATGCTGCATTGAGAGAACATTCTGAGATGACAGAAATGTTCTAGATCTTGATCTGGGCGTTGGTGCTCTGGGTATGTATGTGTGTGTATGTGTGTGTGTGTGTGTGTGTGTGTGTGTGTGTGTGTATATACTTGACAAAACTTATCAACCATATAATTAAAACCTAGGCATTCTGCCATAATATCTACCTGCCAGGCAACATGTGCCTAAATCTGCAATAGTGGCATGGCTTCTATGGGGGATAATCTATGTCTTTGATTCTATTTGAGAGCTGTTAAACAAGAGGGAATTCATGCCTGGTACTGTAAAACCCTTTTGATGCCCATGGCTGGGAAAGTCACAGGCCATAGTGGATAACTGACAACTGTCTTCTAAACACGCATGTTTATACTCAGACAGTGCTGCTCTCAACCTTGGCCAAGAAGCTTTGTTTTTGCAATGGCAGCAGTTAATGTAGAGACGCATAACCAGTCAATGGCTGGGAAAAGTGAGTGTTGAGTGCTCAGCCCTAAACAGGAGGTCTGCACCATCTCCTCTCCATCCATGGCTAAGGAAGCATTGCAGAATACAGAAACAGAAAGAATGTAAGAGCCAGGGGATGGAGAAGAGCACCAGGAAACACTGTCTCCTGGTCCTGACATGGCGTCTACTCCCGTGGACTCAATATATGCACAAAGTCAAACCTCTGGACCTGACATGGCTGCTGTTCCCATGGACTCACTACAGGCACAAGGTCACACTGATCAAAATGCCCATTTGAATGGGAGAGGGGTTCATGAGGCGCCTTTCCCAGCTGAGAAGCTATTCGAAACTGATAGCTGATGGAGGAAGAAAAGCCATTTCTCTTGGGGCTGTGACCACTGGTAGTTGCCTGCACTCCAGTGGATGGTCCCACAGTTCATGTGCACAAGGACAATAACTGGAGTCGGGGTTGTTTATTTTAAAAAGAGAACATGTAGTTGGGAGGGGGCATGTCATAGGGAAGAGGGAGTTGGAGGTGGGAGAATTATCGAAATACTTATATAAATGTATGAGATTCTCAAATAACAAGAAAATAATAATGAAACCTATGCATTTTAATATACCATATCTTCTATCAAAAAAGAAAAAGAGAAACAAACCTACCTCTTTTTGCAGCCTCATGCAATGGATTGTCAATGGATTCTGCCTGCTCAGCCACTAGATAGAAAACAAAAATGCAAGCCCACCATTGAAGTCACTCAGTGATTGACAGGAGTTGGTCATGCCCCCTGGGCACCCAGTTTCATGGCCAGAGCCCCAATACAATAGCTTAATGAATTACTTACTTAGTTTAGATTAGAAGGAACAGAAAAATAACTGATAGTACCTCCTTTAAAAGGGGCTGGATTTTGTGTTAAATGAAACCAAGCCAAGCAAGAAGGCAGTGGAACAGCAATTAACTGCAAACATATACGACAGTAAGTGTAGCCATTAACGGAAATAGAAACAAACCCAAACAAATCCCTGAGCCAAACATCAAGTTTACTCAACTATTTAATAAAGAAACAGCCATAAAGGTATCACTTTTGTATTGAGGATACCTGATAAGTGCTCTGAGTCCCCTCTAGGGGCAGCAGCAGTGACTGTGAGCGACACTGCACTGTCATTAGACAGCAGCTGTCTATTTGCTGTTAGCCACCGTGGCCCTAGAGTGAGCAGGAGTGCCCAGAGGAAGACTGTCACTCCACTGCCACCTCAGGCCCACGCCTGCCGTCCTAAGAGAGCTGGGGTAGGACGTTCTTCACAGGACTTTATGTCAGTACTTTCCGTAGTATACATGGCCAAGGCTGGAAATGCAGCATGCTGGAAATGTAAGGGACTTCAGAGGAACCTGAACATGGAGCCTGGGGTGTGCAGGCTCCTGATCTTGACCTAGCCATAACCTCCATGTCTCTGAAGGGCATCCTCTGACATTTGCCAAGTCCATTGGCAGTGCTGAGAACCAGTGCCATGCTCGCTCTACCACCAGTCGAAGGAGGCATGAATTACTAAAGCCTAAAAAGCTCCTACAAGTGATCTAAACCCAAAAGTCCCACTACACAGATATGGAATCGAATCAAGAGGGATCACTCAGGGGGGTCATTAGTACTGCATGCTGTTACTAACCAGAAGAAAAAGACTAAAATTAGTAATCCTGGTTTACCAATTCTGTGCCTTTTTAACTTTACTCTGCTAGTTTCTACTTACATGTTTTTTTTGCCTATTTTGCCCATCTTCTAACTAGAAGTACTAATAGTTTTACATAGGAGTCACATATTAATAAGCTCCTCAAGCAGCTCTGATTAGCACTTAAGAGTACAACTGGTCTACCTCTCAGTTAACAAAGTGGGACTTCTTTACCACAAGCCAGAGCAGTGGTTCTCAACCTTCCTAATGCTGTGATCCCTTAAATACAGTTCCTCATGTTGTAGTGACCACCAACCATAAAATTATTTTTGTAGCTACTTCATAACTGTATTTTGCTACTGTTGTGAATCATAATGTAAATATCTGATATGCAAGATATTTGATATGTAACCCCTATATAAGGGCCATTTGACTCCCAAAGGTTGCAACCCATTGGTTAAGAACTGTGGAACTAGAGGAACAATCTCTGATCTGGAGTTTAAAAGCATTAAAAAAAAGTATTAGGAACAGAATCCAGTGTTTCCCTGGAAATTGTGTGGGTTTTCATGTTACAGTGAATTCTCATAAGCAATGAGTTGGGCCTGTGCATGCCTGGTAGGCATGGTCATCCTATAAACTGGAGGCTCACAGTGCAGCTGATACTTACCATAGTTGCTTGGGATCAGTCCTGTTCTGCCTTTGCATGTCCCTTTCCACCAGCTGGTATCACTCTGCCAAGAAAGAGGGGGAGCCAGCATGTAATTGTGGCTGAAACTATTTGGGTCCTCATTGAATAGAATCCTCAAACTCTTACCATCTGGGTCCATGTTCCTTATCACAAACCTAAGTACAGCAGCACCCCCCATTCACATCAGGTATACATCATACGTCTTCAATCAGACAAACCAGAGTATGGGGAAAAAGGGGAAGGAGGTGTTAGTTTAGACTATAACTAAAGGTTTAGACGGCCAGACTTTAACATCTCTCCCATGGTATACTCATGGTTCGCCACATATTCTAAAGTTTCTTCTTTCTAAAGCTTCACTTTTGAATAACTTTTATCCTAGAGATGTTCATACCTACATAGCAGCAGAGAGAACAATGTGGTAACATTTCCTAAGTGCGTGACTCATTGCTGTGGCCAATACTACCCACCATCCGTCATGCTTTCCACTCTGGGATTACCAGAGTTAGTGATAAATAGTGTATTTTTTACTCTGCAGAATCAGAACATGTATCTGAAAGGAAATTTTTCAAAGGCAACTGTGACACCATTACCACAGTTTCAAACTTTTCCCCAATGATTCCTTAATGTCATCAAATAACTAAGTCAAAACTCAAAATTCCCAATGGCCCACAGCTTGAGATTTCAAATACGGACCACAGAGTACACTAACTTCCCTTTTACATCACCCTTAATTTACAGGTGCCTCTGCCATTCTTTTCTTTGTTAGTTTGTTGTTATTGTTTATTAGCTCTCAAGATATATGCATATATATATATTTGAAGAAACGTTTAATTTCTTCTGTAGACATTGAAACAGTCTGGATTTGGCCTGTTGTAAACGTATGCTATTGTTAAACATATCCCTCTTTTCCATGCATTGTCCTTGAGCAGCTATTGAGTTCTAAAAGCTCAGGCAAACTCTAGCACACATTTTTGGGAAGGCTACTGCATGGGGGGTACTGATTTCCCCCCTCAGGAAACACACAAGGCAAGGCAGCCTCTGGAGGAACACAGCTGCTGTCAATCACAGGGGTAGCAGAATGGGGTGTTTTCTCATTTAAACAAGTAGCATATCTCTTTAAACAGTAACTTTCCCTTACCAACTCTCAGATCATTCAAGACAAAGTTCAGGAAGAAAGGAGAGTTAGTGCTGACTCCTTCCCTTAGCAGCTAAATAAACACCCTCACTCCTGAACAGTGCCTCACTGTAACAATGAGATCTATTTTCAGGTAACATTAGAAAGCATAAACTTAAAATAGTAAGTATTTCGATCCTTGAGGGTTGTTACCCTGACAGATGCTCAAATTGCCCCCATCTCACGGCAGGGCATCCTGCTCTCTTTGTCATTCCAGTATGGTGGCCCTTGCAGTCTTCTGAAGCTGCCTTCTATTCCAGTCACAAGACACTCAGTTTGTCCTGGACATTTAATGAACAAGAGCTGGCACTAGCCATTTCTCAAAGGGGCCTTGTTCCTTTCAATGACAGTAATATATTATTACTGGATTGTACATTTTTCTAAGGCCCTCTTCACAGATAAAAGATGATCTTTTTTTCCAATTCAAATGAAGGACTTCTGTGTTTCTCCTTCATTTCACTGGCTGACATCTGCACATCCTCCTCCTCTCATGCTGAGAACTCACAAAGGACACCCGGCGACCTAGTGACTCAGCTGCCCTCAAACGCCAGACACACAGAAGCCATGGAGCATTTGCCAGGCAAGATGGGCACTATTTATATATTTGTTTACTTATTTATTTATTTGTTGGCATTCTGTTCTATCTGATATAGTCACTAGATGTTTAGTCAAATTGCAAGTCTTATGGAGAGAAAATAATTCCTCTCTGCATGGCTGAGCTAACTACCAGAGTATGATTAAAGTCATCTGATTCATTGTGTTCTGAATTTTTAGGGACTGCTTTTAATTATTTAATTTTACAGCCATATAAAAATTTGTATGCTTCCAAAGTCAAATCTTCAAAACAAATTATAATTTTAATAAATCTATTTTTCCTTCCTTCAGATAGAGAAAACTAATTTTAAGTAATATTTTTCAACTTTTTCTTTATTTTCAATGTCAGAAAATGGAAGCATATCTGTTTCTCACCCTTTCTTAGTTAAGTGAAACATAACAATATACACAATTTCATCTAGCTTTATTCTACTTGAATTACATCAGAATAGTATGTGAAAGATATCCTCATATGTATGGCTGCAGAATTCCATCTGTGGCCACAACAAAACTTATTCAACTATTTCCTATTGATGAAAAACGATTACTGCCAATTATATGTGACTATAAATGTGTTAAAAAACGAGACTGCATGCATATCTCTCTGTAAATACAAACTTAAAATAATATTATTTTACAATTCACAATATTATGGCTACATCGAACAGTGGAGCCCTATGTTGATACATCTCTGGTATACATGTAGTAGTACAGAACATTAGCTGGGCTTACCATGTCAGTGATGTAGATAATATCACCTTCTTCAAAGTACAGTTCATCTGGCTAGAAGGAAAAAACAAACATTAACTCCAGGCGATTTTTCCTATCTTAGAATACAGTGATTCTTCTCATTTTTAAAATTTAAATCCCAAAGTATTCTCTTTCTCTTTCTCTTTCTCTCTCTCTCTCCCTCTCTCTCTCTCTCTCTCTCTCTCTCTCTCTC
>LOEQ01002818.1:267222-277321 GCA_001685075.1 Bramus lutescens | reverse complement strand
TCTCTGTATATCTTTGACCTGGAATAACTCTGTAGACCAGGCTGTCCTTGAACTTACAGAGATCCACCTGTCTCTGCCTCCCAGGCATTGGGATTAAATGTGCTACAACACTTTGAAGTCACAGAGGTCAATCTACCTCTGCCTCCCAAGTGTTGGGATTAAAGGTATGTACCACCACACCCAACTACTCTCTCTTTTTTTAATTTAAAAACTTTAACCTTTAGCCTGCATATATTTTTAACACACGGTAAACCTTTTAGAGGTTTTCTTTGTCTTTGAATCTCTCTTTACTGTATCTCTCTCTTTGTCCGACTACAAGGGCCTTTAAATTACTGAGCAATATGTGTAGGATTAAAGCCCTGGCTTTGATGGCTAGATCAAGCCCATTCCTTAGCTTTCCAGGCTCATGGCAGAGGTACCACCAGAGCCATTTTTATTGCCACAACTCTATGGCATTTCAAGGTCCCTGCCAGCAAGCAAGATGCAGCATTCTGTTCACAGACCACACTCAAATCCTCCATAGTAGGACTGCCTGCCTGAAAGAGTCAGAGTTAGTTTACCCTGGCAGGATGGCCCAGAAAGCCCACATTTTAAAATGGTGCAGCTTCTTTCCTGCTATGGCTGAAAACCAAAAGGCATGCATTCAAATTTTCATCAACACTGTCTAAGTGTTTCTTGGCAGGACCTCTAAAAGAGCTGCAGAGTTTTGCAGCTAAAACTGAGTCAGGAATCCTCTCTTAGATGAGAGTGCTTGCTTGCCTCTAGCAAGCAGAGCAGACCTGAGAAATTGCTGCTACCAAGAAAACATGCTTTATTCTTTCCCAAGCTTTCTCAGGCTTTTTTTGGATTCAGTTATCCATGTGGGTGACTGCCATTTGTAGCATTAAGGACCGTATATATGTAGTCAAAGGGGAAATGATGTAGGAGGTTCATCTGTCTATGTTTTACTTTCATTGGTTAATAAAGAAACTGCCTTGGCCTTTTGATATGCCATCCCTTAGGTGGGTGGAGTAGACCANAACTAATGGGCCAGGCAGTACTTAAATGAATACAATTTGTGTGTTGTTATTTCGAGTATAAGCTAGGCATGCAGGAGCCAGGCAGGCCAAAAGCAAGCCTGCTCTCGCCTCATCACTACAGATGCCTGGGGTGTCAATACCTGTGTTCACTTTGTTGCCCGAGGGCCATCCTGGAGCCATGTTAATCTGAGTGGTTAGTGCTGCTATGAGGTGATGGAGGAAGTTCATCTGTCTATATGTTACTTTCATTGGTCAGTAAAGAAACTACCTTGGCCTTTTGATAGGCCAACCCTTAGGTGGGTGGAGTAGACAAAACAGAATGCTGAGAGAAAGAAAGCAGAGTCAGGCATGAAGCTCCTGCCCAAGATGGATATGGGTTAGAATCTTCCCGGTAAGCCAATACCCTGTGGTGATACACAGATTATTAGATATGGGTTAAGCAAGATGTGAGAGTTAGCCAAGAAGAGGCTAAATATAATGGGCCAGGCAATGCTTAAATGAATACAATTTATGTGTTGTTATTTCAGTGTATAAGCTAGCTATGCGGGAGCTGGGCCAGATGAAAAGCAGGTCTGCTCCCCATTCACTTCAGAATGGCGCCCAACGTGATTAACGAACTCCACATAAAACCTGAGAGAGCTTGTGAAACAATTATGGACAGAAAGAAGAGAATAAAACATGGCTTCTTGATAGCAGCAATTTCTTAGGTCTGCTTTGCTTGCTAGAGGCAAACAAATGCTCTCATTTAAGAGAGGCTTCCTCACTCAGGTTTAGCTGCAAAATCTTGCAGTTCTTTAAGAGGTCCTGCCTCAAAACACTTAAATGATATTAATAAAAAGCTAAATGCATGCTTTTCAATTTTCAGCCATAACAGGAAAAAACTGCACCATTTTAAAATGCTGGCTTTCTGGGCCATCCTGCCAGGGAAAACGCTGACTCTTTCAGGCAGGCGGTTCGTATGGTTTACAAACACACTGTTGAAGCTTGCTTGCTGGCAGGGACCTTGAAACGCCATAGAGTTATGGCAATAAAAATGGCTAGAGCCAAAACTTATGCCATGAGGCTTGAAAGCTAAGGAATGTGCTTGATCCAGCCATCAAAGCCATGGCTTTCATCCTTTCCTTAAAGACTCATAAAGTCAAAAAAAGAGACATATATAATAAAAAAGACCTCTAAATGGTTTACAATTTATCAAAAATATATATAGGCTAAAGGTTAAAGTTCTTAAAATTAAAAAAAGAGAAAATAGTTGGATATGATGATACACATCTTTAATCCCAACACCTGGGAGGCAGAGGTAGATTGACCTCTATGACTTCAAGGGACAGAAGTAGATTGACCTCTGTGACTTCAAGATTTGGTTGCACACACCTTTAATCTCAATGCCTGGGAGGCAAAGTCAGACAGATCTCTCACTCAAATTCCACACCATCGTGTGTGGAAATTAGGGTCGTCTGGGGAGGCAGATACAAGCAGATCTCTATGAGTTCAAGGACAGCCTGGACTACAGAGTTATTCCAGGACAAAAATATACAAAGAACATATCTCAAAAAATCAAAAAAATAAAAATAAAAGAAATAGAGGTTAAAATAAAGTCACATAATGATGAAAAATGCACAAAGAATCTTGATATTATATGCTATTATGCTCTCTTTGAATTGTTTAAATGCTGAAGAAGGAGCAACAGCTGCTAAAAGATATTTGCTTATAAATTCTGCTAAACTAATCCAAGATAGATATTTTAAAAATACCTTGACTTCAAAATTTGTATCTAAGGATATCATGCTTTGGAAAAGAATTTCTTCTTTTGTTTTCACAGAAGGTGAGACGCTGTGGATTGTTCCTATCCCAATATGATATGATATACCATACACTCCTGAAAGGTTGCAAAGAACACCCTCAAAAATTTACTTCATTCAACTGCCAACGGAGATGAACCTGGCACATAGAATACACCATTAAAGACCTGATTAACAGCGCCCCATACAGCAGGAAGAAGTTTGAAGAGAAATAACTACATCCATATTCCCAAATATTTTTTTATAAATGTTCTTTTACATTTAAAGGGGGATATCATATAGATATAAATAATTTGCATTGATATGGATTTTGCTCTAATGATTTAAATTTAAGGTCAATTATATATATATATTTCTGATCTTGATTAAGGTATTATGATTATATAATTCATTTAAAAATATATATAATTAGAAAATATAGGTTGTTAATGGATAATCACCAATAATAATCAAGCTTATAATCATATTAATTAGATTTTCTAAATATGTAGTGATATATTTCAATCAGATAGGCATTCTTCATATCTTTGAAAGACTAAAGAATATGGCATTTAATGTTTTAATAACTTAGGGTTTTTTATGACAATGAGACATGTCTGCTCCTGGCAGCACCAGCTACTTCAAGAGGAAGATGGGCATCAAAGAGGCTCCTTATGGGTTTTGATAGCCATTTGGGCAAGAAACTTCTCTTGCGACCTGACAACGTATTTGACGACATGAAAAACCTGCAGAGAGAGGACTGCTAAATTTGCCTAAAGGTGAGATGGACTTTCGGGGTTTCTGATTCATGAAAGAGTCTAGGAGACATTCTGCAGGACACAGCAGATAATGACTGAACTGCCTTTCAAATTTCCTGCTTCATGGAAATGTCTCTGGATTCTATGTGCCTATAGGCCAAAGATGGATGCCCCAATAGTACAGAGGAACTTTGGATGTCTCTCCAAGCAATGAAATGTCTCTGTCATTTCTAGAATTTGGAAATTGCTTATTTCTGTTTACTTAGATAATATTATATCCTTCTGGAGTCTTGGATGGAATTGAAGAATAATGGTTAATTATAATTACAATTTTCCTTTGTTATGGTAAAGGATAAAATAGATCCAAATATTATAACTATAATTCTTGCTTGATAACTGTTTTGTTATATATAATTTTACTATGTTAAAATGAAAGCCTTTCTCTTTTGTTTAAACAGAAAAAGGTGAAATGATGTAGGAGGGTCATCTGTCTATGTGTTACTTTCATTGGTTAATAAAGAAACTGCCTTGGCCNGAGAGTTAGCCAAGAAGAGGCTAAATATAATGGGCCAGGCAATGCTTAAATGAACACAATTTTTGTATTATTATTTCTGGGTATAAGCTACCTATGTGGGAGCTGGGCCAGATGAAAAGCAGGCCTGCTCCCCATTCACTACAATGAGGGGATATGATGACACCCAAAGACTGAGTTGATACAAGGAACCATGTTAAGGTCCATTGCCTTGCAGGAGCAAGGGTCTGTGTTGATATCCATGGCTTCATTAACCACTGAAGGCCATGTAGATGACAAGGATATGGTCAAGTGCATGTTGTTGTTTGAGGGTCACTCTTCTGATGGTGCTTCCTAGTTTAGATGGTCTGGTTGCGATCTGGGACCATGAGCCTGCACTTTGGCATAGGGCCATGTCTGGTCTGTTGCCCATCTGCAGCCAGGGTCTGGGCTCCTGATACCACCTGATACCACCAGGGTCTTGGCTCTCAGTACATCCTGATACCACCAAAGGCTGTGTAAATACTCAACTTCTCTGGGCTGCTATCTGATGCCAGTTGGATATCTGAGGGTCATGCTCCATCTAGGGGCATACAAATTTGAGTGGTCTGCAGCACCATAAAGTTCCATGGTGATGTCCAAGTCTGGGCTGCAGCTGAGGGCCATTTCAATGTCCATAGTCCTACAGTAGTCAGGATTTGTGCTGATTTTTTTTCTTTCTGATAACCAAAACAAACCATGCTGATGACAGGGGGCTGAGCTGACATCTACAAAGTTGGTATCTGACAGCCATACTGCCACTGGGGCCATGTTGATCTGAGTGCCACCTGGGGCCATGGTGACATCTGGGCCAGTGCTGCTACCTAAGGCCATATCTAGATCCAGGGTTCTACCAGAGTCAGAGTCTGTTTTGATGGCCATTTCCCATGGCACTTCCAGAGGACCCCATGATGTCCAGTAGTATAGGTCACAACTTGTTGCCATATTGATGTCTGAAGACCATGTTACCATGGGGACCATGCTGATCTGGCTGGCCTGCACAGATACATGTGGTCATCTAGACACCAGGCTACTTCTATGAGTCTGTGGTTTAATAATAGCCTAGGTTTGCAGTGATTTTAATAGCTCTTATTTTCCCTAAAGTCTATGTGGATGCCAAGATTCTGGACATTTGAGGCCATGCTGGTGTCTGAGGGTCTTGCTGCTGCTGAGGACATACTTGTCTTTGTCAACTCTTCTTCCTTCAGGGCCATGATGATATATGGGCATGAGCTGTTGCCTAGGGCCATACATGGGTCAATTTTTTCTGCTGCATCTGGAGTCTATGTTGATGTGCATAGCCCTTATTACTGTAGGGGGGTCAAAGAAATCATGTATATTGAAATCTAAGAGTAGTATTGAGCTAGCACAGCCCACTTCACTGGCCCTGGCTTAACTGGACCTGCCCCTCATTGGTAACTGAAGCAGAAAAGCTGATCCTACCACCAATGATAGATCTGGACACCACACTTAGGAGAAATGGGCCTAACGTTCATCATGGGCATGAGATAGGTGGTCCTGCTGTCATGGGCCAAGGAGAGCTGGCTGTGCCACTGATCTATGTGGAAGTCTCAGGGCCCAGACGAAACCATCTCAGCTACCACCCAGACCCACATCCTTGGCCTTCAGTTAGCCCACACTAAGATTTACTCCATCTATGACTACTCATTGCAATATACATTTTATGTGTGGGACTGATTGAAGAAAAATGATATACTACATGACACACCACAGCTCTCAATGTCACTGTGATGAATGAATAAGAGCTGGAAAAATGGAGGTGAGAAATGTCTTGTTTGGTTTTTTAAAAATAATTTGGAATGATTCTCTTGTGCAAGGATGCTGCAGGGATGAGAAGCAGACTTGGAGGGACTCAGAGGCAATCAGGATTGGTGTGTGATGTAAAATATTTGCAAAATAAATAAAGAATATATATGTATGTGTATATATATCTTATCCTATTTACAAATAAGTGTTAGAACTGGAGTTACCATGCCACTTCTGCCAAAACTGTCTTCATTGCCTTCTTTGTTCTAATAAAATCTCTCTATTAGTGAAAAGGATTGGCTTTGTGACTTGGATTGCTATACTCTCTCCAGAGTCCTTAAAGTAAGTCTTACAAGTTTTCACTAAAGTGCCCCTAAAAGGTTCAATAGAGTCCAGTTGTGGAGTGGAATCCAGGATTAGTGGGATGAGGAGGTTATTTGCTATATCCTCCTGGATATCAATAAGTATTGTTATATCATAAAGACCTAGTTAGGACAATGAGTCAACTAAATACATTAAGGACATAGAAATTGGGAAGTAAGCATTCTGCAAGGGCTTCTCTCCCTTTCTACTACCTCTCTCTTCCTATCGCATCCCAGCTTGCACCCAGGATACCTTCCCTTATGCAGGGGCATAAGATCCCCCAGCTCAGCCTGCTTTGGGGCTGGGACAGGGTGGTGAGTGCAACGTGGTGGGAGTTACATTGTTTTGCTAAGCCTGCAGGCAGCAAGCTAGCCCTTTTGTCTGCAAGGTTCCTGGACAGCAAGGGGCCCTGATACTGTACCAAAAAATCCATTGGAGAACATTTTAAGGAAGAGATGGGCAGGTGCCAATACAACAATTCCTGCAACAATCTGAAAAACAACACGATAACATCAGAAACCAGCGAACATACAAAAGGAAGACTTGAACACAGTAATCCAGAAGTAGAAAAAATAGACATTATGAAAGTGATAGAGTCCCTTAAACAAGATGTGAAAAACTCCCTTAAAGAAATGGATGAGAAGAATAACAAAAAGTTTGAAGAAATGAATAAATCCGTAAAACATACCCTAGGAAACCAGGAAAAACAAACAGATACTGGAAACAGTTAAAGACTTGAAAACTGAAAAGGAGGCAACAAAGAAAACACAAACTGAGGGCCAGCGGGATATGGAAAATCTAGGTAAATGAACAGAGATGACAGATGACAGAGACAAGCATGACCAACAGAATACAATACATAGAAGAAAGAATCTCAGATGCTGAAAACAACATAGAAAAAATAAGCACACTAATCAAAGAAAACAGCAAAGCCAACAAACTTTCATGACAAAACATCCATGAAATCTGGGACACAATAAAAAGACCAAATCTAAGAATAATAGGGGTAGAAGAAAGAGAAGAATTACAGCTCAAAGGCCCAGAAAATATATTCACCAAAATTATAGAAGAAAACTTTCCTAACCTAAAGAAGGATATTCCTATGAAGGTTCAAGAAGCATACAGAACAGCGAATNATGGATGCAAGCCTAGACTACTATACCCAGCCAAGCTTTCATTCACCATCAATGCAGAAAACAAAATATTTCAGGATAAAAACAAATTTAAACAATACATTGCCACAAATCCAGCCTTACAGAAAATGATAGAAGGAAAATCACAACACAAGGAATCCAACAATATCCACAATAACTCAGACATCTAGCAACCATTCACCAGCACAACTGAAAGATGTGAAACACACAAACTCTACTACCAAAAAAAAATGACTGGAGTTAACAACCACTGGTAATTAATATCACTGAATATCAATGGACTCAATTCACCTATAAAAAGGCAAAGATTGGATATGAAAACAGGATGCAACATTCTGCTGTTTACAAGAAACACATATCAACCACAAAGACAGACATCTACTCAGAGTAAGGGGATGGGAAAAGGTTTTTCAGTCAAACAGACCTAAGAAACAAGAGGGTATGGCTATACTAATTTCTGACAAAATTGACATCAAACTAAAATCAATCAGAAGAGATGGAGATGGAAATTTTATACTCATAACAGGAACATTTCATCAGAAGGAAGTCTCAATACTGAATATCTATGCCACTAATATAAAAGCACTCACTTATGTAAAAGAAACATTGCTAGAAATCAAGGCAGATATCAAACCCCACACATTAATAGTAGGAGACTTCAACACTCCTCTCTCACCAATGGACAGGTCAATCAGACAGAAACCTNATTTCTGACAAAATTGACATCAAACTAAAATCAATCAGAAGAGATGGAGATGGAAATTTTATACTCATAACAGGAACATTTCATCAGAAGGAAGTCTCAATACTGAATATCTATGCCACTAATATAAAAGCACTCACTTATGTAAAAGAAACATTGCTAGAAATCAAGGCAGATATCAAACCCCACACATTAATAGTAGGAGACTTCAACACTCCTCTCTCACCAATGGACAGGTCAATCAGACAGAAACCTAACAGAGAAATAAGAGATTTAATGGAGGTAATGAATCAAATGGACTTAACATACATCTATTGAACATTCCACCCATACAGGAAAGAATATACCTTCTTCTCTGCAGCTCATGAAACCTTCTAGGAAATTGACCACATATTCAGTAACAAAGCAAACTTCCGCAGATACAAAAAAAATATTAGTTACCGCCTGTTTCTTATCAGATCAGCACGGAATAAAGTTAGAATTTAACAATAATTCTACCCCCAGAAAACTACAAACACATACATGGAAGGTGAACAGTCAACTACTGAACCACCACTGGGTCAGGGAAGAAACAAAGAAAGCAATAAAAGTCTTCCTTGAATTCAGCAAAAAAAAAAAGACACAACATATCAAAACCTATGGGACACTATGAAAGCAATGCTAAGAGGAAAGTTCATAGCTCTAAGTGCCCATAGTAAAAAAAAATGGAGAAAGCTCACATTAGAGATTTAACAGCACAGCTGAAAGCTCNGGGACACTATGAAAGCAATGCTAAGAGGAAAGTTCATAGCTCTAAGTGCCCATAGTAAAAAAAAATGGAGAAAGCTCACATTAGAGATTTAACAGCACAGCTGAAAGCTCTAGAAAAAAGAAGCAGACACACCCAGGAGGAGTAGAAGACTGGAAACAAACAAACAAAGGGCTGAAATAAACAAAATAGAAACAGAGAAAGCAATCTAAAGAATCAATGAAACAAAGAGCTGCTTCTTTGAGAAAGTCAACAAGATTGACAAACTTTAATACAAACTCATCAAAAGGCAGAGAGAGAACATGAAAATTAACATTAGAAATGAAAAGGGGGACATAACATCAGACACTGAAGAAATTCAGAGAATCATTAGGTTTTACTACAAGAGCTTATATACCACAAAATTGGGAAATATAAAAGAAATGGACTTGTTTTTAGATAAGAATGATATACCAAAATTAAACCAAGACCAGGTGAAGGATTTAAATAAACCTATAAGTTGTGAGGAAATAGAAACTGTCATAAAAAAAACCTCCCAACCAAAAATAAGCCCAGGACCTGATGATTTTAATGCAATATTTTATCAGAACTTCCAAGAAGAGTTGATACCTATACTCCTTAATGTGTTTCANTATATAGCAAGCCAACAGCTAATATCAAATTAAATGGAGAGAAATTCAAAGCCAGTCCACTAAAATCAGGAACAAGACAAGACTGTCCACTCTCACCATAACTCTTCAATATAGTTCTTGAAGTTCTAGCAATAGCAATAAGACAACATAGGGAGATCAAGGGGATTCAAACTGGAAAGGAAGAAGTCACAATTTTCTTATTTGCAGATGATATGATAGTGTACATTAGTGACTACAGAAACTCTATCAAAGAACTCCTACAGCTGATAAATAACTTCAGTAATGTGACAGATTACAAGATCAACTCAAGAAAATCAGTAGTCCTCCTATACACAAAGGATAGAGATGCAGAGTACCAATTCAGATAAACTTCTCATTTTACGATAGCCACAAATAGCATAAAGTATCTTGGGGTAACTCTAACCAAGGAAATGAAACATATATTTGACAAGAACTTTAAAGCATTGAAGAAAGATATTGAAGAGTACACAAGAAAATGGAAGGATCTCCCATGCTCTTGGATGGGTAGGATCAAAATAATAAAAATGGCAATTCTACCAAAGGCGATCTATGAATTCAATGCAATCCCCATTAAAATCCCAACAAAATTCTTCACAAACCTTGAGA
>LOEQ01002818.1:241651-258541 GCA_001685075.1 Bramus lutescens | reverse complement strand
CTAAACTTTGTTTTTCTGTGTCTAGAATTTCTTTCCAAGCCTTCTCAGGTTTTATGTGTATTTAGCTAGCACAAGTTGGAGTGCTAATTTGTTGTAGGAGGATGCTTGTTAGTTCCCAGCTGCTCAGTGCCCAAATAACCACACAGAAACTGTATTAATTAAATCACTGCTTGGCCAATTACACAAATCTATTGCTAGGTAGCTCTTACATCTTGAATTAACTCATCTCTATTATTTTATATTTTACCATGAGGTTTCTGGCCTACCAGCAAGGTTATAGCACGTCTGTCTCTGGTGGCAGCTCCATGGCTTCTCCTGACTTTTTCTCCTTTCTCCCAGCATTCAGTTTAGTTTTCTCTGCCTACCTAAATTCTGCCTTATGTGGGCCTAAGGCAGTTTCTTCATTAACCAATGGTATTTACAGCATACAGCGGAGAATCCCACATCAGGTATGTGTGGAGTTGGAATTCATGGGGTTACCAGATGTAGATGGATGTTATAAAGTATTCCCACTAGGTCAAAAGTGAGTATAAGAAAGGGTTCTTTATTTAGGGGTAGACTCACAGCTCACAGTCTTTTGCAGAAGAAGGAAACAGGTACCAAATCCAGGAACCAAGAGAGAAAGCACACAAGATTTATGGCTGCATTTATAGTATAAGAGACCGTGTCCAAGTGGACTGGTATCTTAAAGACTATTGGCTGAAGGAGTTCCCACAGCATCATAGTGTTTATATGTGTGCATGTTTAGTGCTTTGATTTTTCTTGGAACTATAGCAAAATACATCCACCCATGAAGGGTAGAAATTTATTTCTCATAGTTCTGAAGGTAAATAATTTCAATATGAAATCATTATCAGTTATGATCTCTTCTATCACAGCACAGATTTTGAGGTGTCTTCTAGGGAAGAGGAGTGATGCACTCTCATTTAGTGAACATAGATACGGTTGAACTCAGTCTCTTCAAATACTATTTTTTTCTACAGCATTAATTCTTTCATGCTTATGAGGGAACACATCTAAAAAGGAGATTGACCTCTTTCTAATTTTTGTGATGAGGCTATTCTGTATTATGTATGGATTTCCATTTTACTGGTCCTCTTTCTTCTCTCTTGTACTATGCAATCACATTTTTCTTTTGTATATGGATAATATGAAAATTGAGGATTTACTTTGGATGAGGACTGATTAAGTCATGTTAAAAATGTACAAGATATCTTTAGGAAGATAAAAACAGAAAATCTTTCTAAGTACAAAGACCAAGTCCTTGAGACTCATGGAGAAGCTCTGATCATATTCTCATATAACAGAGATATTTTGCAAAGGAAGATTTCTCACTAGATATAGGGTGAAAAACCTTTCTAGGTTTAATATTTGTGCATCTGGTGTTCTCCAGTTTCAATTCTCATCTGTTTTTAAAGATATTTTCTGATGAGTGCATGACTTTTTCCTTCATTGCTCATTATAAGGCATTACAACCATCCCAATGTCAATGATGCGGAATCTTAATATATTATACTCTTAACAGTTTCTACACAAACTTTATTGAAGGGTGACTGAAGCCTTTCCAAGGGGCAAGATTGTAATTGATCTGGAATAGATGGGGTAGGGTGGGAAGTGTTGCCTCTATTTAATGCAGAAGCAGAGATGGGTGAGTAAGAGAATTGTTATCAATGTGGACAGTAAGAGAAAAGAAAAAATAGGAGTCTCTTTTATCTTATTTTCTAGTGTTTGAGTTCTTAAAGAGTTCAAGTATACTCACAACCTTCTGTTACAACAGAAAGAACCATCTGCCAAACATTCTGTATATAATATAATATCTCTCTAGAGAGAGTTTAGTATTAAGTTCACAAAAAAGGATGGCAGGGACTTGCAAATAAACTGAAATGACTGAAGCAGTGAGGAGGGGCTGTACTCTAATTATCCAACCTGCTTATTTATAGTCAAGAGCTGAAAAAGTAGAATCCACCTCCCCCATCTTATTCTGTCTCTCTGTTTCACCCTGACTCTCTCTCTCTGTGTATCTCTCTTCTCTTTCTCTCCTTTCCTTTCTCTGTATTTGAAACTCTTTTGTATTTATTCTGATTTCTTTCATGGTAAGCTCCTTCCCAGGGTCAAGAGAGGCTACTAAAGATAAAAGTTTAAAATACTAATTTTAAATAATGTGCTATCAGTGAACTTTAAATAATATAATAATGGGAAGCAAAGCAAAATTTGATCAAAGAACAGGAAAGGCAGATAATGAAGTAAAAAATGAATCTTAGTCGAACTTTACTTTTAGAAGCTTTGCTGTTTAGTCATTGGAGAAACAAATAACAGTTCTATAATTTATTAACAGTTAGAATTATTTGAAATACTCAATTTTACCCTCAAGGAGAATTTTTGAAGTAAATCTACATGATGGCAACGTCAGAAGATTTAGAAAAGTTATCACAGCTTTGCTATATAGCTCAAGGTATCCTGAAAAAAGTGCATATGGGGAAACAGTATTCTACAGTAAGAAACCATCAATCTGTTGCTTAATTCAATGTTTTAGGCAGTGTATAAGCTCAAAGACTGTACATAAATAATTTAGGGGAAAATTTATTACTATTAAAACTTCTAACTACTCCCTTCATTAGCTATAAACCTCAGGAGATTCTTTAGCTGTGTACTTTGGAAAATATTCTGTGAGTAGTTGGATTCAATGTGCTAGGAAAAGAGCAGCTCAAGCTACTACCTAAATCTATCTGAAGGACATAGATTGTAAATCTATAAATTAATAAAATTATAAAGAAATTTCCAAAACATTCAGCATTTCTTCCCTCTAAAGGCAAATATTCCACTTTTACTGCTATGTTTATTAAAATGAGTGACACCGTGGATGTATATAAAACTCCATAGACTATACATCTATCATTGTGTTCTTTGGTGGTCCTTATTGTCTTTTCAGAATTATACTGTCACAATTGTAAAAGGCTTACCATTTTTGCTTTCCACATTTGTAAGAGATAGCTATAAATTTGGCAGTGGCCATTAGGCAATACAGATTGAATCATCTACCTAGATTTGTTGGCTTCCTCTGATTAATAGAATCTTCAGCTTTATATCTTTGCTTGTAACTGCTGATATTCACTAGGGAATGATACTTTCTTTAGTGTTTAGAATTACACACTGTTTGAGAAGAAAATGAATGCCCAATAGCCCTCTTGAACTAGAGAAAGGGAATTCTACAATAGTGGTCATGCTTCCGCAGCTGGTCTTCTGAAACTTCAGGGCATCTAGCACTGTGATTTAAATGGTTAGGCATTTTCTCATCAACCGTATGAAACAAATACTTCTAGATCCTAGCTTTATTCTGGTCACAAAATTGTCCTTTGGTGACCTTTCTTTCAATCAGGATGACATGGTCTATGCCTGTCTGTCCTGTAACATACAGGGAAATACAAATACACAGTTACAAATATATGTTGCCTTATGGTGTTAATCTAGAGCTTTCTTTTTATCTATCACATGTTTCATTTACTGCTCTTACTTATAAATCGAGTTTCTACCGGAAATACTATATTAGACTCTTGTGAAATTATGAAAGAAAATATTCTAAAGCTGTATTCACTTTTATCTCTATTTCATCCTCTTTTGTGTACTCAGTTAATTCTATTTAAGGTATTGATTTAAGTGACCTTCATTATCCTACAAAATGGTATTTATTGCATATTGCTTTATAAGTTCTCTTTACCTACACATGTTACAGGAAACATGATAACAATGACAAGGATTGGCTAAAGACTAGTTTTCAATTATGTCCCTCAATTCTTTTGTCTAGTATAATTTTCTAAGAGTTGATAGTTAACTATTTTGCTTCTATGTTCTAGCTTAGTGTGTACCCCTAAAGATAATGGTTTGCTTCATACAAGGACTCTAATTTCTCTAAATCCTTGTTAGAAATTCTTCTTCTATCTTATCATAATTTGGTTTGTAGGCATCCCAAACATTAATTCAGGGAGCAACACCTCCTGAGGTCATCATCATCCTCTCTCTCTCTGTCTCTCTCTCTCTCTACACACACACAAACACACACACATTCCTTAAATATAAACACATGCACACTACAGAATAATAAACAAATTTTCTAGATTTTTTTTTGCAGAGGCTGATGAGGTTCTGAAATTCCTAAAAAAGAGTAGGAAACCACACGGGATAATCTAAGCATGCTAGGTCCAATCATAACTTTACCTTTTTTAGCCCAAGATTCAGTTGAATCAGTTTTCAAAAATGATGTGAAATATGGGTGGAGAGAAGTTGGAAAACAATTACATTTCAAGCCATCAAGTGTGTGTGTGTGTGAAAGAGAGGTGGAATTCCCCTATGTATGCTGTGAACATGTTTTATTACCATTGGTTAATAAAGAAGTTGCATCAGTCTATAGCAGGGGAGAATAAAGCCAGGCAAGATATCCAAAAAGAGATATATAGAGTAGGCACAGTCAAAGAGACACCACCATGCAACTGCTGGAGGAGACAGATGCAGGAAACTTACCCATAGGCCAGAGCCTCATGGTGACATGTAGATTAATAGAAAAGGGTTAATTTAAGAATGTAAGAGTAGTTAATAAGGAGCTTTAGCTAATAGACCAGTGTTGTAAATAATATAGTTTCTGTGTAGTTACTCAGGTCTGGGCAGATGAAAAACATAAGAGCAGACTCTGCTTGTGTGTGTGTTTGTGTGTGCATTCACGTGTGTGTGTGTGTGTGTGTGTGTGTGTGTGTATTTGGGGAGGACCTGAGGTCAGAGGACAATTTTTTCAAGTTATTTCTGTCCTCTCACTTTTACATGGGTTCCAGGGGTCTAACTCATGTTGCCAAACTTGTCTACTAAATACTTTACCTGAAGAGCTACCTCTCTAGCCCTAGAATTCTCTCTTGCATGCTTTAATTTTTGAAAAAAAAAACCCTAGCAATTATTTTATTAGCACTGGTTAATAAAGAAGTCGAATCGGTCTATGGCAGGAGAGAGTAAAGTTTCACCACTTCCTTTTACATCATTAACGGATCATTTAAATTTAAGATCACTAAGTGGATTTTCCATGTGCTCTAAACAGCTAAGAGCTCTGCTTTCCACTGTAGAGTTAGTTATTGGTGAACTTGTAGAAAGAATATTTTATTATCATCATTAAGATCCAGAGACAAATTTAAAATCAATACTACAAATTAAAAATGTCATAATCCAAAAGTGTTACTTTAAGGCACTGATTTAGCAAGAAGAGGTATACAACCCTATGAGTTCTATCCTACAAATAAGGAAATATCTGCATAGATCAGAACACATCCATATAGATAAAACATTATTTATTATTTTCAATTTTTACCAGGTTTTCAATGAAAATTACTTAAAATGATATCTGCAAGGTGTTTTATTACCTGAAATTTTGGTACTATCATCACTTTTCTTTTCCAGATGAAAAAAATTAAGGCACAGAAGGAAGAAAATGTTCTTCAAGGCTATACAGCATATTATAGCAAAATTGGATTTTGATTTCCAGTTAGTAATTTCTAGATAATGTATTATTAATACTATGTTATCTGGAGTATCAAAGACAAGCAGAATAAGAAAGGCTGGCAAATTTGACATGTGTCATTAGGGCATGGTATTTAAAATGCTTAAGGGTATCTGAGAAATAATTACTGATAATTTTCTATTCAATAGACCCAATTCAGTGTGCTCTGTGAAATCATTTTGCCATAGCTGGATGGCTTCTGACTAAATTTAGAGTTCTGACACATTTTATGGAGATGTATCACAAATTAGAAGACTATTCAGTAATCATAGAAATTTAATTAAAGCCAAATAGAATTATCAAAAACTATGAAAAAATTATAGGGAAGTTGTTCCAAACTTCACCAAATACTAAAATTTTACATTAAAAATATGGTTATTCTTCTGAAGGCACTTATAAAATTCTTAAAATAAGTATCACTTTTTTTAGTTTTTCATTTATTGTTTTGAAAATAGTTTCCTATAACTTTTTTCTTTATTTTATTTCAATGTATTTTAAAATTCCATTTTACACTCTATCCACAGTTCTCCCCCACCCCTTCTCTTGCCTCTCTATTCTCCCCCATCCCATCCCCCATCCAGTCTTCCCAATGGGTACAGTGTCCCATGGGAAGCAAACAAAATCTGACACATTAACTTGGAGTAGGACCAAGCCCCTTACTCCTGCATTACAATCAATTTTTCAAAAAAGCTGCTGTATTTTGTGGACTTCAACCTTATTGCACATCGAGAAGTGACCCCAGATTATCATTTTGTGTTCATGTATTGTGTGGTAGTTTTCAGGCCCCTTTTCATACACCATTTCATAGACATAATAGACATAATAGAAATCTCTTGATGTGGGAATTCTATTCCCTTGACATGTTGGAAGGCCTGGGCTCAGTAAGTTTCGGAGAGGCATGACCAGTCAGAATATGTATTATCTGAACCAGGGTTTGAGCGTGCAGAGTCTATTGCTCCCTTTTCTACTTTGCTGCTATCCTGGTTATTTTCTTTTCATCCTCAGGATGAAGTAATTCTGAAAAATTTCCTCTAGACCTCAGTTTTCCACAGGTAGAAGAAGCCAGTGCAGTGGGTTTTAACTTTTCTTATGAATCCAACATTCATCAATCACACTATCAATTAAGATAGAAAATGCCACCAATTCATTTTGTTAAATTGGTGCCTGTCATTGGGGTAGAACTTCAATCTCACTTAAAATTTGGTAAGTTTACTCATGGCTGGCCTTAAATTCTTACTGATGTCATATTAATTTTTACTCTATTTTAATGTTCTCTCTTTGTTATTCTTGTTTATTCTAGAATTGTGGAAATTCAAAGACGTAATATAAAACTTACCTTAGCACATGAGTCTCTAAGAATATTTGTTTTGCTTAATTCTTGAACCCTTGAATCTTCTCATTGTTACTTATAATTCACTTATGTTAAATAAAAGTAATATGCCTTATAATTAATAAAGCTATAAATTTTTGATGTCATAGAATCCCAGAGGGGAATTTAAATTATTTCACATTAATTTATGAATAAATTAGGAACTAAATGTGCTAAGTAGCTTGCTGTGGTGATTAAGTTTTAGTTGCTTTCTGTTACTCTACCAAAACACACAAGGTGATTAACTGGAAAGAGAAGAGCTACATTTTGGGTTGTGGATATAAAATTTTCAAACTAAAATTGAGGAATGCATGTTGATTGCTCAGTGCTTCTGAGGTTGAACCATGTCATGATTGGGCCATATGGTGAGATAAAACATTTCTCATCCCATTTGTTAGGAAACAAAGAAGAGAACTGTAGGCCAAGTATTAGAGTCTGCTTCAAGGACTCACTCTGAATGATAAAATGACTTCCCACAAAAATGCTTCCTCAAGGTTCACCATTGTCTACCAGCAGCACCTAAGATAAATACTTAATACCTGGGTCTTTGGAGGATGTGAACAAACCAAAGTTCCTCTGCAATACTTATGCCCCTCATCTTTACTCTGCGTTCTCAGTGCTGGCATTGATTAGTTCAATGATCTTCTTTAAAGTCCAGGATTTGATTTAATTTTCCACTTTGGATAAGAACTATTAAGACACTCTTTCCTTTGCTTTCGTTTTGGTGAGCTATGTCCCATCATGCTATTTTCACTTTTAGTGAAATATAATGCTGTGTATATACTGTTTTTGCTTTCATATTCTAAACTTGACTAAGTATTCTTAAGAAGTTAAGGACCTCCTACTATTGTAATATAACTCAATGTATTGCATTGTCACTTGATCATTTTTCTTAATCCTGTTGACATCTTTGCAAACATTGGCTTATTATACTTTTCTTTATTATGTCATTGAAACTCAGAGAGAAAATTCAAGTAGAGACTCAGGAAACATCTTTCATTTTACAGTTCAATCAAGAACATTGTGTTCACTAAACTCATGATGCATCCACTTGTGGTTCAAATTAAGATAACCTCTACTCTATATACTCTTATTATCAAATTTAATTCTGAAACACTAATTATTTTAGCTTCTTTCCTATTATTTTGAAGCTGGTCCTCTGTATCAGTCCACTTTCACCCTGTGGGTAGTGTATACTTTTGGAACCTGGAAGTCACTTTTTAAAAACATTCAAAATATACATACATGTAGCATTATGCCATCTCACCAAGATAAACTTAGGAGTATATTTGAATATACATATATCCAAAAGTAATAATGAAAGAGACTAAATTTAGAAGATAATAAGGAGAGATTGCATGGGTCTGGAGTAAGGAAAGGGAAGGGACTAATGATACTATGATGTCACTTTTTTAATGAAAAAAACAAGGGCCCTTAAGGAATGCAGGTGCTTACAATTTAGAAATAGGTTTTTGAGATAACATAGGTTAACAAATTTGGCTATCACCTAGACTATAGTCTTGTTGCCATCACGTTCTCTTCTATGAATGAAATGTTAGAGAAGAGGAGTTATTATATACAATTTGACAAATGCTTATAATGAGGAGAAGATTATTTCCAGGACAAATTAAGTTCTAGATTAATTCCGACAAAGGTTCAAAGGTTAGAATTTTCACTGAAATTAACTTTTGACACACTAATTCTTTTGTGTGTATTTGATAATGATATTTGTTTTGGTGAGGAAAATTTGACCTTTCTTGTTTTTGATGAAAATAAAAAGAGGTGAAATGGAACTTTTCTGAGTAAGCAATCATTCTATTCTTTTATGAGCCACCATTGTTTCCAGAGAACTATGGGATAGGAAATGACAGCAATAGCATAGAAAAAGTCCTTGGAATAATTTCTTCATGGGAGATAAAAATCTTATGCGTCAGGAGTATGCCTTTATTTTCCTCCAATATTAACAGGTTTTTCAGTAGTTATATATGTCCTCCCTCCATTGTCAGTAGGCTACCCTTACCTGTTTTATTGCTGTCACATGTTCCCAACATGCAAATGAGAGATCATTGTTTGCCACTAGGGCTATTGAATATGCACTCTGTAATGGCTTACTTTAATACCACATCAACACTATCACTAATGAAAAATCTATGCCCCAACCATGGTGCCACATTAATTTTATATTGTTTATTTACTCCTGCCATAAGGTTCAACAATCTCAAATATTAAGCCTGATGGAATTGCATTACCTTAATGAAATGCACTTTACCAATAGAGAAGAGTGTCACTTTCACAAGTGGAAGCACTGTTAGCAAATTTTTATGAGAGAATTCCCAAAATCATATCTTAATTGTTTGGACAGCTGTGTAGTTTACATAAGAGCAAACAATGCCAAGGTTTTCTATTTCCTTTGTCAGCTGTACTGGATGTTAGTATGCATGCTGGACCCTTTCTGGGTCCTTTATTACTTGATTGCAAATCATTCTTCATTGTTGCCTAAATTTATGGAGGACATTGCTCCCTGAGGTACCATTTCCTTTCAGGTCTGTAACTGAACATGACTGATGGCGCCAGAGTAACAGTTGCTCATTACTGCGTTCACTGAGCTGTGATTGCTCCAATACTTTATGTTGGCAGATGTGTTTCCCTAGGAACAACATCTCTGAGACAAAGGTCATTGATCAAACCCCCTCTGGCTGTTCCATTATGTGCAAATGATTGCTAAAAGCTGAGAGGCTGTAAAGGAGGTATTACAACTCATGACATATTGGGAGAGAAGTCCAAATGAATAAAAAAAGGCAAGTGTGGTAAAGTGTAAAAAAATTATGCCTAAACTACAGCAATGTTTTTTTATGTGAGTTAATAGGGATAAAGGGACAAGTAGGAGATTTTGAAAGACACGTAACACCAGAAGAGTATGTTATTTTTTTGTTATTCTTGGCATAAGCTTTACAATTTGGTTGGCTGACAGGATTCATGGCTGGTGCTGTTGAATATAGAGCAGGAATGTGTAAGGCCTGTACTCAGATTCATGCTGTTCCAATCACAAAAAAATTAAGGCACTTAAGTGGAGAAAATTGTGCATTACTTTTCATTCATTTCTTCACAAATATTTAGGAATTCCTGGAAATATACAAGTGACAGATATTGACCTGCAACTCATCCCTCAGCTTTTCAGGTTAGTAATGAAAAGTATTCGTGGGTATACTGATAATTAGGACCACTTACACTTCAGTGATTCTATACTCAGGTTCCATAGAATGGTACTTTGTTTCCTGCTCAGCTACAACAGTAACTCTTTCCAGCAGACTTCTTCAGGGAAATAGATGGTCTATCAACTAGAAGTCTGTGTCCTTTGCCAGTTAATGGAGGCTGATATGGGTCAGATAGACTATATAGCATGTGCATAAGTGATGGGCTTTGCTAGTCATAGGGCACCATCTCATTTCATAAAGGCATTACTTTTTCAGTGTTAAAAGAGCTTTCCTTTCTGTTATTGCTGTTTTCATCACTAAAATAACTTCATGTGAATCAAATTCTTCTTAGAGTTTAAAATATTATCTTAAAACATAGTAGATAGATTTTGCTAATTCTTAGCACAAAAATATGGCCTTTCTAATGTTCTAGAGTTAGCCCTGAATGGTGCATTTACCTCTAGAGTACTTTTATATAAGCCACAATAGTAACAGTTTCAATGAGAATGTCCCTCAGAAGCTCAGATGCTAGAAGGCTTAGTTCCCAACAGGTGACACTGTTTGCACAGATTTAAGAGGACTGGCATTGAAAAGGGATGTGTATTGCTTGAGATGAGTTTGGAGATTTTAAATTTATGACCTTTCTATGCTCTGCTTCCTGCTTGCAAATCTAGATGTGTTCCCCCAGCTGATCATGATGCCATTTCTTCTGCCCACTGCCAAGATGTAATCACATAACTCTGGCACCGTAAGCTCAAACACACTCTTCTTTAAATTATCTTGGTCCTGGTCATATTACAATAGCAGAGCAGTAACTGATACAGAATTTGATAGAAGAAAATTGGCATTCTTGTTAAGAACATGACCATCCTGTGTTTTGGAGAAATATAAAAGGCATGGAACTCTGGACTAGAAAATAAGTTGAGTGCTACAGACAGAGCTTAATGAATCATCATAAAATGAACTTTGAAACAGAAGTGATATTATCAAAGGGCTTCAAGGCCATTCTTGTGAGATATAAGCATAGAATTTGTCTGATTTTTGTTCTAAAGACTTCCCTGAGGCTAAATTTAAAAGTAATGGTTTATTTTCGTTGGCATTGGTGATTTCAAGATAGCCTGTCATGTGGTTTCTAGTAATCATTCTTATGCAGGTTCAAAATAAAAAGTACAAAATGGAGCAGAAAGGAACACAAAATATGCATTTAAAGAGAAAAATAACACCAGGAAACAATGTTTCAATAAGGCTTGTACTGAAAAGATAATGAGATTAAAGAGAGGCTTTATATACCTTAGAATGAATAGAAGAGTACCCTCAAAGAAATAACCCATCTACATAAGCTTCCACATTGTGACAGAGAGTCTAAGGATTTTTCTTCTTCTGTAAAGCAAGAACAAACAAAAGATGTTATTTTGGTTTAAGGAATCAAGATCTATACCAAGATGGCAGATGAAATTGACCTTGTTGCCCAAATGGTGATGGCTTTAAAGTAAAGCAAGATAATGGGTTGTAAAATATTGCTCTATGGTTGTGGTGAAAAGCTGAGATTAGGTAACATGTGCAAGGAGAGTTCCTAAACGAAGACCCTGAGGATTTATATTTGAAGCAGTGGAAGTAAAGACTGGGTTGCATTGACACCTTAAGATGTTGGAGATGCCAAAGTCATGAGACAGCTATGAAGAGAAGTTGCATACAGGCAGTACTACTTTTCTAAGGGAGAAGAAGGTGTGGTAGTAGGCCACTTGCTTGTTTCCCAGCTGCTCGGCGGCTCAGAACCGAAATAACCACACAGAAACTATAATAATTAAATCACTGCTTGGCCTGTTAGCTCTAGCTTCTTATTGGCTAGCTGTTACATATTAGTTTAACCCATTTCTATTAATATCTGTATCACCATGTGGCTGTCCGAATGGTCCATTTCAAGGTCACAGACAGAGACCGTCCCGATGTACCCTTCTCCTTGACTCTGTCTCCTTTCTCTCAGCATTCATTTTAGGTTTCCCTGCCTAGTTCTGCCCCACCCTATCATAGACTCAAAACAGCTTCTTTATTAACCAATGGTATTCATAGCATACAGAGTGTAATCCCACATCAGGAAGGTTTTTAAAGAAGTAGTGATAGTGTTATCACTTTTGACATTTGACATTGAGATACTGCATTTGACATTTACCGGGCTAGGTGTCTATGTTGTGTTTGCCCAGTATTTTCTCACTATGGCCTTCACTCTACTTCTTTGAAGTGGCAATACATTTTCTGTGTTATTGTATGTTAGAAGTATATAATTGGCTTTTTGATTTCATACAAGTTTTATAAATAGGAGATTGCTATTCTCAGATGAAACTTTGGACTTTAGAACAATGCTGAAACTAAAAGACTATGGTGATTTGAGGAGTTGGACCTTTCACATTATGTTTGATATGGCCATGAGCCTATGAGGGTCAGTCAATCAAATGTTGTTTGAATTGAAATGTTCCTCATAGGCTCATGTTTGAATACTTTTTCCCCAGCCAGTGACACTAATTGGGTATATTTAGAAACTCTGGCATTGCTGGAGAAAATATGTTATCTGTGGAAGGCTGTAACATTTCACACCCACCTGTCATTTTCATTTATTCCCTTTGTTCCTATTTGTAGTTTAATGTGTATTCAGCTGTTCCTCTGCCATACCTGCTGCCTGATGCTAAGATTCTATTCCAAGATGCACTCTTATCCCTCTGGACCAATTCATAAACTCTTTCTTCCATAAGTTGCCTTGGTTGTCATCCTTTTTTACAACATTAGAAAGTACCCATGCACCAAAAAAGATTCAAACACAGACCATTTTTTATTTGCCCATGTAGTGGTCACTGGAAAGCAAGACCAGGTATCATGTCTATATTGATAGCAGGCACACTTGATATTCTTCTCTGGTGAATGTTGTTGTCTAAATGATGAACGAATATTATTTAAATATTGAATAATTTATCAAAACATTATTGTTATATATGAAGAAGACCATTACAAATTTGTTGATGAATTTCCAGTACACCAAAGAGGATTTAAATCCATTTACATTTTATATACAAGAATCATTTGCAATCCTATTAGTTTTTAAATGTAAATCTTCAGTTCTACAGAAGAAAATTGTCAAAATTAAAGGTATATATCCTATATGTAGTGATATTTTCTGGAGTCCTTAATATTTCCATTCCAAATATGCCTAGTTGTTTGGTATTCTGTGTTCTAAATAATGAAATGAGACAATACTCAGCTATAGCATGTCTAGTTCAACCAACTCCTTGAAGGGTTGAATCTGAGATCATTTGTTGAATAACCATTATCTCTTTAGTTTTAAGCAAATATACCTTTGATCAAATGACCACAGATGCCTCTTCACAAACTATTAATTTTGTCTTTGAAATTCCTAAATATACAGTTTCATATACTTACAAATAATCTTCTCAGAATGTTCTCTTATAATGTTGCTTCCATGTATGTATTATCAATTTCTTTCCTTTATGATCTATTTAATATGTAATCTCTTGACTGTGTTTACTAAGCCCAGTGTTTGTATAAAATAGAAATGGTTAAGACATTCCTAAGTTTCTTCTTTGTTCCTGAAATTAGTTCCTTTCAAGGAGCCACTGTTCTCCACTTAGATCAGAGTAACAGAGGCCCACCTCACCAATCTGGGGTAAGGCCAGATATAGACTATCCAATTTTTTTTCATCACAAATGTTTAGCTCAACTTTGTCCGTACTGATAAGTGTTAACAGAAAACATGTTAATATGAACTGGATGAATTTAAGCTAAGGTCATTTTTCTCTCCCAGGTCCCTGAACATTGATTCACCCATATATATAAAACACAGACCCACTACTTCATAAAAATTTTTGAGAGAAATGCCTGTTTTCACCTATAAAACATTTCCCTATAATCTGTCTGAAAATTCCTTCTCACCTACTCCAGCAAATGTAGGGCCTAGCAATGCTGCATCTTTCTCACAGTGCACAGTCCTCCTCACTTTACAGTGAGCTTGCATGCCTGAATAGAGCAGTATTCTATAGTTACGAGAGAGGTGGGCTATAGGACACCCATACATGATCTAGTTCTTGTCTTGAATCTTCAGTTGACTATAGGAAATGACTGTACACACACACACACACACACACACACACACACGCGCACACACATTAACAGAGTATTAATAATTTGTGCTGTGTATTGGGACATTCATAGCAGAGACAAAAACCCAGATAAAAGGACAAAATAGAAATGTTTTATACTTCGTAGGCAAATAATAACAAGAGAATCAACAAGATAAAGGGCCTGAAGAAAGATGTTAAATTGTAGCACCATGAGATCAACACAGGGATATAAGAGGATATGTGTGCATTTGCAACATTACTTCGCAGTCCCTGGTGAGTTGGTTTATTTTATATCCTAGGTGAAGCACAGACATATTTTTTCCAGAGGGATTGCTATAGCTAAGAATATTCAACTTGGCTATCCCATTTTGTGAAAGCCATTTTCAAGGGTCTTCAGCTCAGGAGTACATTTGGCATGTCTACCATCCTTTGAATTCCCTCTACTTTGCTCATGGAGATCATCAGTTTGAATAAAATTTGTATATTCTGTTATGTGGTTTGGTTCCTACCTGTCATTCTTTTTTACCATCAAGCCCTCATCAAAATCTGAATACTCTCAGATTGTTTGATCAATGTTTGCTATATTTAGTTCATACGTTTTTTTCTAAAGAAATGGTGTCAACTTATTCAAAAGCAAATAAATTATTGAATGAATCAGCTAAAAATAAAATAAAAATAGAAAAGTGAGGATTCCATAAGTAAACAGGAAGAGATAAATATGTGCCCTAATGCAAATCATATATTTAGATGAGATCCATGGTAAAGAAAGAAGCAAAATCAAATTTTTATGACATAGACTACAAAAAATTCAACAGTTGTATATAATTCACCAATATAAACTCTTATGCCCCAATCATAGTAGTTGACTGAAATGTTTGTAATTGGAATTCTGTGATGAGAGAGTTTATGCTAAATAAGAGCAATGATATCAATTGACCTAGTACTATGTTTGAGTTGTTTTATACCCATTGACATTCCATACATATGACTTATTTATTCTTGCGCTCTTTAGGAATAGAGAATGTTGTCCTCTTATGAAGTACTTTTTAGTTACACTTGTCTACCCATGGGATGCAAATTATAAGCATAAAAAGAAAACAATTCAATTGAATAATACACATCTAAGTAAATAATCTTAAAAATTACTGTGGGAAGGTTACAGCTAAGACCTACCTGCCTACTGGGGCATGGCCTCATGGACTATTTACCTGGAGGTAGAAGTGCATCTGGCCCCTTCCTACTTGCCCCTGGGTCCTGGTTTGGCTGTTCAGTTTGCTTTGGATATGATCTTCGTCCATCATACAGGCAAAATATCCCGACTTTGTCAATCAAACCCTTAATAAACACCTATCTGTTTTCTAAGTTTTGAGCTTGTATGAGATTCCTTTTTTTGTTAAGTATCCAATCATTTCTGCCTTCACTTGGCAGCATGTGGGTTTGAACTTCTCACCCTCCAGGATTGAGCTTGAGCCCTCACACAGCCCGGACAGATTTGCTTTTGAGTGAATGATTTTTTTTTTAAATAAAATACCTGTCTCAGAGAAGTTTGCGCATAAGAGCTGGAGTGTGGATAGAAGCGCTGTTTGCCAGCCACTCAAAACTCCCTGGTACGACCTTTTGTCCCAGGGGACACAGTGTAGGGTGGCCGCAGTTGGGCGAGCTGCGCAGGAACCTCTGCAACAGCTGTGTCACAACCTTTCACGTTGGTTTGGAGGCATGATCCCCCAGTGGAGCAGCAGGGTGTGTGCCTGGGGCAAGCAGCGCGGTTTGTCAGCTGCTGGAAGTTCCCTGGGTTTCTGTTCTCTGTGCCTGGACTCTGGGTTTTCTTAATTGATTTAACTGCATCTAACTTCTTAAGTGACTCATTTTCCCCCAGTTTTTTTTGTTTGTTTTTTGTTTTTCTTT
The DNA here is from genome assembly GCA_001685075.1 of Bramus lutescens. NCBI lineage: Eukaryota > Metazoa > Chordata > Mammalia > Rodentia > Cricetidae > Bramus > Bramus lutescens. The sequence continues at coordinate 242,413 of LOEQ01002818.1, read as the reverse complement.
TCTTAACAAGTATCAGGGCAGGTTTTACTACAGGATCTGTCATAACACCATTACATCAGTTCTAGTCGTGACTCGGAAACAGTGCCATCTGCTGGTTAAAAGGTAAAATGGCAGATTTTGTTTCGAATGGGACTTTTGCTGCACTGCCTCCATGAATATGGAGGTACCTCATTTACTGGTTATTAGGTTTAAGTTTTCTTCTCCATATTATATCATTATGGAAGTATATGGCACTAATTGATAGGATTAATACCATGTTAGGCAAAATTGACTCCATATCTAAGGGTATTAGGAACTTACCTGAAAGGGTCCAGGCTGTTGAATCTGAGTTCAGGTGTTATCTCAGAGTTTTGATAAAGTAACAGACAGAATATAAATCCAGGATGGCAATTTACATGATATCCAGGAGGAGTTAAATGTTATCTTTTATTAAGACCTTGGAATCATTGGTACAGAATGGGAACCAGAAAATTAATAGCATAGGGAAATCACTAGAAACATTTGCAGGTCAGGAGATTCTGGCTTCATGAGAGATAATGATAAAGAGATTTGAAATGATTGAGGAAATTATTGGAGCTAATGAACAGGGCAAGAAGGCACAAGGGCAGGATACAATGTCACCACCGACTGTCAGAATTGGTTTACCCAGGATTTTAGAAATATACCCTGTAATTTACTCTGACAAAGTGTACTGATGAGGGGAGCGGGCCTGCTTTTCGTCTGGCTCAGCTCCCGCACGGCTAGCTTATACCCCGAAATAAC
>LOEQ01002818.1:217905-229552 GCA_001685075.1 Bramus lutescens | reverse complement strand
CCCAAAGAAAAACATATAGTTATCCTCCTGGATATTGGCAGTAGACAAGATTGCCTGGAAAAAGTTGGGAGCATGGGGGTGGGGGTAGGGTGGGGATAAGGGGTGATGGGGAGAATAACTCATTTTCAAATGTATAATAAATAAAGGTTTTTCTCATTTTGTGTGCTGCATCTTCATTTAAGCAATGTGTTCTTCTTTTGTATAGGTTGTTTTTTTAATTTTGTACAGATATTTTCTCAATTCCTGTTCTACCTGGATTCTCTTCAGAATGTTTTTTTTTCCTTATACCAATATGTTTATGAGTACACTCTCATTTCTCCTGTATTATATTCAGAGAACCATGTTTCATGTTGAGATCTTTCATTTATTTGTATTTGAGTTTTGTGCAGTGTCAAAGATAAAGGTATAATCTCATTTTTTTCACATGTATCTTTCCAGTTATATCAGCATTGCTTGTTGCAGGTGATGTTTCCTTTTTCAAAGTGTATTATTAAACTCCTTGTAAAATCTTAGCTGGCTAGAGGAATCAGAATTTATATGTGAATTCTCAATTCCATATCATGGATCAATAAATCTATTTTATGCAAGTACTGTATTTTTCTATTATTCTTGTTCTGAAGTACAACTTGAGATCTGGGATAGTGATAACTCATCTGCATTTTTGTTGTTCAGAAATTGTTTTGGTTCTTTGGGTCTTATATATTCAATAGAAAAATTAAGATGACTTTTTTTCAATTTTTGGGAAGAAATGTGTTGGAATTTTGATGTGGATTATTTTGGATGTTGTAGGGAGAAAATTTGTCAGAGGAAGGGCTGCTTGTTTGTCATGGCCACCCAGATCTGAGGTAGTCAAACAGAAACCATATTAATTAAATCACTGCTTGGCTCATGAGCTCTAGCTTCTGTTTGACTGACTCTTACATATTAATTTAAGCCATTTATATGAATCTGTGCATTACCACATGGCTGTGCTTACTGGTTAAGATTATGTCTGCTTCTAGTGAGGCTAAATGGTTTCTCTCTGACTCTGCCCTTCTTCCTCCTAGCATACATCTTAGTTTTCTACACCTAGCTAAGTTCTGCCCTGCTATGGGTCCAAAGCAATTTCTTTATTCCTTAATGGTAATCAAAGCATATGGAGGGAGATCTCACATCACCTTCCCTTTTCTGTTTAAATAAAGTGGTTTTAACTTTAAAAGTTTGCAGAAGTATATAATATTACCTAAGCAAACAAACAATAAGCTCAATATATGCAACTTCAAAACTCTAGAATTGATAGAGACATCTCAGTTTCTGGACAGCCACCTAGTGTTCTTTTGTACCAATGGGACATCCATTTTAGCCTAAAGGCCCACAGTATACAGCAAACTTTTCCATCGAACAGGAAATTTCAAAGATAATTTGCCTATATTGGAAGTTTGTTAGTAACTTTCTTCTGTGTCATACAGAATATCTTGCAAACTCTTCCAGGAATCAGGAACCCTGAAGTATCATCTCACTTTACTCAAGTTCAACACTCATTTCTCTGTGAGTCCTGCATGTCCAGGCAAGAACAATCTCTTGCCCAAATGTCTAACCTACTCTGAAAGGTGCCTCTTTGATGCCCATCTTCCTATTAAAGTAATTGGTGCTGCGAGGAGCAGATGTGTCTCACTGTCATATAAAGTCCTAATTTCTTTAAACATTTAAATGCCATGCTCCATAGATCTTTGAAAGGTTTGAAGAATACCCATCTAATTGAAATATATCTCTATATATCTAGGAAACTTAACTTACATGACTGCAAGCTTAACTATTATAGATGACTATTAACCTATACTTCTTAATTATACATTACATTTTTAAATGAGCTGCACACACAATACCTTAATCAAGAGAAGAAATATACATGTAAGAGAATCGATCTTAAATTTATTTCAATAAAGCAAGATCTATACAAATGCAAAGTATCCATTTATATAGAATATCCCCCTTTAAACATAAACAAACATTTATAAACAATATTTGGGGATATGGGTATAGTGTTACGGGAGCTCCTTTCGCTCTTTCAGCCAATAGCCGCTGAGATACCAGCCCATTGGGGCATGGTCTCTCTCTCTCTTTAAAAAAGCAACAACTGCCCTCTGCTCACTGTCTGGCTTTTGGCTCTGCTTTTGGCGATTAATCTCCTTTCCTGACTGTTGGTGTTTTGTAAGTTTTACCCTTAAAATAAATACCCATTTGAATCCCAACTGGTGTGGGATTATTTATGACTTACGCCTTCAGATGAGTGGGTGAATTACCCTCCTGTCAGCTGGACTGCTCATACTCCCTGAATTCAAGTCCCCCAAGATCTACTATATCACCTAACGCCTCTTACCTCATCATTATCTGTATTGCCATCTCTTTCTCACAACTCTGGTGGAATCTATAACCCAGGTATAAAGCACACCAGTCAGAAAAATGGGTGAGTGTCCATCCTCCCAGCTTAGCTGCCTCAATCTTCAGTCCCTAAGCTCCAAGGCAGATTCCATGCCCATGCCCATGACCCTCCCACCTCAGCACCAGCACCTCTGTTGGGCTCTATTCCTAACTTGGGCAGAATTCCAATGCTCTGGTGCAGTATTCACTAGTTTATGAGCTAATGAAGGATCTGTCTGCCAGCTGGACTGTCACCACTGCATGGATTCTGGTCCACTAAGACTTACTCTGCCACTCAATCTATTCTATCTCAACATTCTTCCTTTGGCCAAACTTTCCCCATAACTCCACTAAACTATATATGCCCAGGTATATTGCTTAATGGTCAGAAGAATGTCATCCCTTCCCCTGGTCACTATACAGTAGCCCACAGCTTCAAAAGAATTCTTGGCATTTACTGGAAACCAGGTTGGATCTAGGGCTCCAAGGTCACCACAAAATCATAGTGAAGACACTCTTTTGTGTCTGTAGACTTATCAATCACTAGAAATCTTGGCTATTAAGACAGAAGACCAGAGAAGAAATAGAAAATAATGGAACAAAGCACCTATCCAACAAAGAGAAACACAAGAATCAATACCTAGACATTTAATCATTCCAAGTCAATATGTGTAAATGCCAGTATAAGAAAACAATAAAACAGAAAAGGCAATATAACAACTTTAGAAACTAGCAATCCTATGATAGGAAGACCTGAACATTTCTATATAATAAGAGTACAAATAAATGAACTTAAAATAACTTTATGAAGCTGAAGATGTCCTTTAAGAAGAAATTTAAAAGTCCCTTATAGAAATTGAAGAAAAAACAAAATTTTGAAGTAATCATCAAATCCCTTTAAGAATACCAAAGGAAAAAAAGCCATGAAAAAACAGCAAGTAATTGAAGGAAATGTTTTAAAACCCTGAAAACAGAAATAAAAAATTATAAAAATGGCAACCAAGGTAATTATGAAAGTGGACAATCTGGGTAAGCCCACTGAAACTCCAAATGCAATCATCACCAACATTAAACAAGAGAAGAAAAAGAGAATCTCAGGCTTTGAAGATATGATAGAGGAAATGGATTATGGTCTAAAGATTTTGTTAAATCAAAAAAATCCTAACAAAAGACATCCAAGAAATCTTGGACACTATGAAAAGATCAAAACTAAAAATAACAGGAATAGAAGTAGAATGCCAAGGTCCCCAAAACATATCCAACAAAAACATCAAAGAAAAAATTTCCAACCTAAGAACATGATTATATATATTAAAGATCCCTCACTACATATTATTCAAAAGATACAGAATAAAGAAAGAATATTAAAGATACAAAGGAAAAAGGTCAAATAACATATCATAGCAGACCGGTCAGAATTACACCTGACTTCTCCCTGAAGACCCTAAAAGTCAGAAGAACCTGGACAGTCATCCAAACACTAAAAGACCACAGTTCCCTATCAAGAATCTTATACTTAGCAATACTTTCAGTCACCATAGATATAATACATATTTCATTACAAAGTCAAATTAAAACAATATATATCTATCAACCAGTCCTATAGAAAATACTAGTAGGAAAATTCCAACTCATTGGCTATACACTTGAAAGAAAACACAGATAATAGATTAACTTACTGCATCAAAAACTAATGAAAGGAAATACACACATATATACACACACATATGCACAAACATGCATACACTACCAGCAACAACATGATCAACAACAAAAACAACACAATAACTGAATTAACAACCATTGACCAATAACATCACTCAATATCAGTGAACTCAATTTGCTAAGAAAAAGACACAGACTAACAGAATAGATAAGAAAATATTCTTCTGCTGCATACATAAAGATACCTCAATGTCAAAGACAGATATTGCCTCAAAATAAAGGTTTGGAAAAAGATTTTCCAATCAAATGGCCCTACAAGACAAACTGGTGAAGATATTTTAATATCTAAAAAAATAGAATTTGAAAAAATTAATCAAAAAGATATTGAAGGGCATTTCATATTTATCAAAAACAATATGTATCATGATGAATTTTCAGTTCTGAGCATAGCTGTCCCCAATACAAGGACAGCCATATTTGTAAAATAAACATTGATAAAGCTTAAATTACACTTTGAATCCCAACATTATTAGGGGGACAATGCAATGCCTATTCTCTCCAAAATTGTCCACATACTCAGTTATAAAAAAGTTTCAAAAGATACAAAAATTGGAATAATGCTCAGTATCTTATCAGATCACATATATTAAAGTTGGAGTTCAACAACAAGAAAAACTAGAGAAATTCCACAAATTGACAGAAACTGAACATCTCTCAACTGAAATACCAATGGGTCAAGGAAGAAATAAAGAAATTAAAGCTTTCATAGAATCAAGTGGAAAGGAAGATGCAACATACCTAACTCATGGGCCACAAAGAATACAGTGCAAAGAGGAAACTTCATGCCACTAAATGCCTGTACAAAGAATTTGGAGAAATCTTATATAAACAACACCTGAAAACCCTAGAAAAAGAAGTTACAAGCATACCCAAGAGAAGTAGATGACAGGAAATAATCAAACTATGTGTTGAAGTCAATGAAGTATAAACAAAGAAAACAATAACAAGAATTGACTCACCAAAATCCACTGGACCCCAAAGCTGTTAGCTCCATCCAGCTGCCAAACTTCCCTATTTTCTTGAAACCTCGGTGGAACTCTGAAACAACACAGTTTGCTTCAATACTAAGAGGTCCAAGAGGTGAGTGAGAAGCCACCTGGTGGGATACCCAACCCTGTAGGACCTCCATAATGAGACAAAACCCCAGGATCCTCCAACAACTGCCTTGGCTTCTCTAGCCTGCTAGCAGGAGAGTTTCCTGCAGGTAGGCTGCCCCAGTACCTACCCCCATCCACCAGACCCTGCAAGCTACTAGTCCCATCCTGCCCCCAAACTGACCTATTCTCCTGAAAACTCAGTGGAACTTTTTAACATAGCTTTCTACAATACAGAGAGGGCCAAGTGAAAGTCAGCAGGAGAGTTTCCTGCTGAGAGGACCAAGAGAGAGGACCAAAAGAGAGGGACCAAGAAAGAAACTCTAAAGCACAAACTAACTGCACATTGTGGACCAAGCGAGTGAACCAGGAGAGAAGACCAAGATAGCAGGCTAAGAAAGACCTCAGTGGATCCCTGAGATGCAGATATTGACAATAGAGAGAAGACCAAGAACAATTCCCAAAGACTCAGACAGCCACTGCAAATATTGGACCAACATGCAAAGACACTGACAGCATCGATTAAAGAAAGAGATGGGTAGATGCCTATGCAAAAATTCATCCAACAACCTAAAGCAATATGGTAACACTAGAACTCAGTGGTCACAAAACAGGAAGACTTGGTTATCCAAACTCAAAAGCAGAAGAAAATGATTTTAAATATAACTTTATGAAGCTATTGGAAACTTTTGAAAAGGAAATAAAAAACTCCCTCAAAGAAATTAATGAAAAGATAAATAAAATGGAAGGAATTAATAAATCCCTCAAGGAAAACCAAGAAGACCAAGAGGAATACTCAGGTGAAGAACAAACAGGTGAAGCAAACAGTTCAAGACTGGAAAACTAAAATAGAGGCAATAAAGAACATAAACAGAGGGAATACTGTAGATGGAAAATCTGGGTAAACAAACATGAACTACACAGGCAAGTATAACCAACAGAATACAAGAGATGGAAGAGAGAATATCAGGTGTTGCAGATACTATGGATAAAATTGATTCATTGGTTAAATTAAATATTAAATCCAGCTAATTCTTAACACAAAGTATCCAGGAAATCTGGGACACCATGAAAATATCAAACCAAAGAATAATAGGGAAAAACAAAGGAGAAGAACTCCAGCTCAAGGGCACAGAAAATATATTAAACATAATCATAGAAGAGTTATTTTCCAACCTAATGAAGAATATCCCTATGAAGTTACAAGGAGCTTATAGAACACCAAATAGACTGGACCAAAAAATGTCCCCTGGCTCTATAATAATCAAAATGCAAACATACCAAATAAAGAAAGAATATTAAGAAATGCTAAGAAAAATGTTCAAATAACATATAAAAGTAGACTTATCAAAATTACACCTGACTTCAAAGTGGAAACCATGAAAGCCAGAAGGTCCTGGGCTGATGTGTTGCAGACAATAAGAGACCATGAATTCAAGTACAGACTACTACACCCAACAAATCTTTCAATCACCATTGATGAAGAAACCAAGATATTCCATGAAAAGAAAAACAGATTTAAATAACATATATCCACAAACCCAGCCCTACAGAAAGTACTCCAACCTAAGGAAGCTAACTGCATCCACAAAAATACAGGAACCAGATAACCTCCCTCAAGCAAAAGTCCCCAATAGGAAAACACACAACCACTTCCATCAAAAAAATAACAGGAATTAACCACTGGTTATTAATATCTATTAATATCAATGGTCTTAATTCATTTATTAAAAGACATGGGCTAAGCTAATGGATACAAAAACAGGATTTAGCCTCTGCTGTTTAAAGGAAACACACCTTCACCTCAAAGACAGACATTACCTTAGAGTAAAGGTGTGGGAAAAGGTTTTCTAATCAAATGGACCTAAGAAACAAGCAGGTATATCTGTCGTAATATCTAACAAAATAGATTTTAAACAAAAATCAATCAGAAGAGGTGGAGAGGGACACTTTATACTCATAACAAACAATTCATCCAAATGTAATCTCAATCTTGAATATCTATGCCCCTAACACAAGAGCACCCATGTACGTAAAAGAAACATTACAAAAGCTTAAGTCACACATCAAACCCCAAACATTAATAGTAGAAAACTTCAAACTCCACTCTCGCCAATTGACAAATGAACCAGACAGAAACTTAACAGAAAAATAAGAGAACTAACGGATGTCATGACTCAAATGGACTTAACATAAATCTATAGAACTTTCCACCAAAACTCAAAAGAATATACCTTCTCAGCACCTCATGGAACCTTCTCTAAAACTGACCTCATATTCGGTAACAAAGTAAACATCCACAGATACAAAAAAAGAATATGGAGTAATTCCCTGTATCATATTGGATCTAAATATAATAAAAGAAATATATAGCAAGCTGGCAACCAACATTAAATTAAATGAAGAGAAACTCAAAGTGATAACACTAACATCAGGAGCAAGACAAAGGTGTCTATTTTCTCTATATCACTTCAACATAGTTCTTGAAGTTTTAGCAAAAGCAATAAGACAACAAAAGGGGATTAAAATTGGCAAGCAAGCAGTCAAACTTTTGTTATCTCCAGATAATATTATATATATATANCCAAAATTCTACTAGGGAACTCCTACAGCTGATAAATATCTTCAGTAGTATGGCAGGGTAGAAGATCAACTCAAAAAAATCAGTAACCCTTCTATATACAAATGATGAATGGGCTGAGAAGAAATGAGAGAAACATCACCTTTCACAATAGTCACAAATAACATAAAATATCTTGAGGTAACACTAACCAAAGAAGTGAAAGAGCTATTGGACAAGAACTTTAAGACTTTGAGGAAAGAAACTGAAGAAGATACTAGAAAATGAAAAAAATATCCCATGTTATTAGATAGTAAGGATCAATATAAAAAAAGATGGCAATCCTTCCAAAAGCAATCCATAGATTCAATTAAATTTCCATCAAAATCTGAACAGTTGCTTTTTTCTCTTTCCTGTAGAATGTCTGGTAATTTCTTCTGTACATCAGAAATCCTGAAGGATTATTCCAGTTTTTGAAAAGGTCAGCCGTCATTTTTCTATGGGTCCTGCATGTCCAGTTTATACAGCACACCATCAATCAGTCCAGACAAGAGCAGTTTCTTTGCCTAATGGCTAGCAAACTCCATAAGGAGCCTCTTCAATGCCCATCACACTCCTGAAGTAATTGGTGCTACCAGAAGCAGATATGTCTCACTGTTGAGAAAAGTCTAAGTTCTTAGAACATTTTAAGTGCCATATAGTGTAGGGCCTATTTCAGTACTATGCAGTTTCCCTAGCTGCCAGTCCTAAGCCAGTGAACTCCCACTAGCTTAGTTCAGTTGTTTCTGTGGGTTTCCTCATCATGGTCTTGACTACTTTGCTTATATTGTCACTCCTCCCTCTCTTTGGCTGGACTCCAAGAAGCTTGGCCCAGTACTTAGCTGTGGATCTCTGAATCTGCTCCCATCAGTTACAGGATGATGACAGTTAAGGGAGTCATCAATCTGATTATAGGGAAGGTCAGTTCAGGAATGCTTTCCAATATTTTTGGAGTTTTAGCTGGGGTCATCCTTGTTGATTCCTGGGAATTTCCCTAGTGCCAGGTTTCTAAGTAATACCATAATATCTCCCTCAACAAAATGAAATACTACTCGGTGGTAAAATAACAATGACATCTTGAAATTAGTAGGCAAATGAATGAAACTAGAAAAAGAAACCATCCTGAGTGAAGTAAGCTAAACCCAGAAAGGCAAACATGGTAAGTACTTGATCGGGGTCTTTGTCAGCCAATGATCTTTAAGAGGTGGGATGTGGTTAGAGTGTGACTTTTTGGGTATCAGGAGAAAAATGTCTGCCTTCCCAGTGTTCTCTCTCTTTGTGGTTCCCATGCTACACAGCTCAGTTTGGACTTCTCATTCCATTTTCGTGAGTTTGGTCCTTATAACAAAGAAAATATCTTGGAGTTTGCCTGGTATTCTTTGATCAACATCTGACAACAGTTGGTAACCAATGTGGGGAAACCTGGGATTAAGTCTCCTATGCTCTTAAAAAAAAAAACAAAAAACTTATCGACTACTCAAAAATCATTTGCTCTTATACTAGAAAGTAATTTTTGAAACTTAACCATTGCTTTTGTTTTATAGGATCCCATAAAAGAATATCACCCAATGAAATCTTGAAGTAATCCTAGAAGGCAATGGCCTCTCTCCCAACGAAGTTTGTCATCAGAGTTGGGGACACTGTTTAGGAGTTATTACATGTATAGGATAGAAGGTTGTGATAAAGACTATGTAGGCTCAGAGATATCAAAAAAGAGGAAAAATTTAAAGGAATAATATGTAATTTAGTGTGAATTTATTCATATTAATAATAATAACAACAATGAGTAATAAAATACATACTTATGAGGTATTTATGTATATTTACATTGGTATAGTTTATTGTATATTAATACAATTTCAAATTACATTTGTTATTTCTGTTTGTAATATTTATACACCTATGCAAAGTTATTTTGTCAGATTGTATATTTGTATGTTCCTACCTCTGTTTAAGACATTTTGTATAATGATACAATTTTTAGGATATATTTATCATATTGCATTTTTTAGTGCTACCTCTTATCAAGATACTTAAACATTGTTTACATTTTGAGGTCATTTATTGCACAGTTATTTATAGATTATTTAACATTGTAATATAAAATCTTAGTCTTTAATTTATACAGGTATTAAGTATTATAGGTCAATAGTTATTCATGTTTGTTGTAATATAGTCAGATTAATTTTGTTCTTTAGATACATAGAGATTTTATTCTCCCTAAAAAGGTAATCTTCAACTAGTTCAATGATCTGTAAAACATAGCATTTAAATAACTTAGTTTTCTGTTGTCATAAGACATGATTTCTCCTGACAGCACCAATCTATTACCAAAAGAATGATGAGCACCAAAGACACTCAGAGTTTATTTTCTTCTTGGCTCAGTTGGCCTTTGGGAACTTCCCATGTCCCAACCACTGACAATGTACATGGTGTATAAATAGGACACAGAGAAAAACACTGTCAAACCTTGCCAAGGCAGGATAAAACAGTTCTAAAAGATTTTCCTGCCTCTAAAAATGGTCTTTCAGTTATGTTAGGCTTCATCCAAAGTTGGTTGCTTCACCACTGCAACTGAGACTTTGAGTGATTGCTAGGATAGTCAGTTGTCTCTATCATACACTGCACACACTAGAAGCTGCTTGATTGCACTTCCTGCCTACTCAACTAATATTATTTCCCTTCTCAGGCCTTCAATGGGGATAAAGCTTAGATTGTCATAGTTGCCTTCATTTTATGATTTACCCAAGTCATTTTTAATGCAAGACTCAGACTCTTTAAAATAGAATGTTTATTAAAACATTTATTATATGTTCCTTGCTGAATATTGTTTATAATGGTTGTAATTTAAATTTTATACTTGCTATCTGATCCTGTCTATATAGTTTTGTATTGGGTTAGAAACTCTCTTATTTAGAGAAATAGGAGAGGTGATGGTCAATCTCTGTCAAACAACGATTTTCAAGGTGTGGGACCAGGTTAGGGCATGACCTTTTGGGTACCAGGAGAAAAACACTGGCCCACCCAGGGTTCTCTCTCTTTGTGGTTCCCACACTACATAGCTGAATTTGGACTTCTCATTCCTCTTTCGTGAGTTTTCATTTTATAGCAAAGAAAATATCTTGGAATTTGCCTGGTATTCTTTCATCCATGACAGACAACATGTACTCACACATAAGTGGATATTAGTTAGACATAAAGCATATGATAACTAGCCTAGAGTCCACAACACCAAAGAAGCTTAGTAACAAGGTAAACCCTAAGAAAGATATACATGGATCCCCCTGGGAAGGGTAAATAGTCAATCTCTCCTGAGTACATTGGGAGCATGGTAGGAATGGGGAAAAGTGAAAGGGGAAGGGGAGTGGAGAAGGAAAGGGGGAGGAGAAGAAGAAGTAATGGGATGGTTGATTTGGGGAAGTATAGAGAGGGAGATCAAGGAAAGACCGATTGAAAAAAATTTAAGTGAAATGTTTTTTTATAAATGCTCATCAGGAAAATTAGTCAACAGTATTCTTTATTTGTTTTTATATAGATTTTTTTTATTGAAAATTTCCACCTCCTTCCATTTCTCTCCCCCTCCCCCACACCCCTTCCTTCTCCCTCTCCAGTCCAAAGCACAGTCAGGATTCCCTGTCCTCTGGGAAGTCCAAGCACACCCCCCTCCATCCATGTCTAGTAAGAAGAGCATCCAAACAGACTGGGCACCCACAAAACCAGTACATGCAGTAGAATCAAAATCCAGTGCCATTGTCCTTGACTTCACAGTCAGCCTTCATTGTCAGCAACATTCAGAGAGTCTGGTTTGATCACATGCTCCATCAGTCCC
>LOEQ01002818.1:188757-204557 GCA_001685075.1 Bramus lutescens | reverse complement strand
ATATATATATATATATATATACCCTAGTTATTTAAAGTAAGTTAAGGCAATCTACTTTATCTGTAGTAGTGTGATTCATGCACTTTTGAATTTTAATCATAATTCATGCACATTTGGCGTGTGTTTTCATCTTGCCCACATCTTGCGCACCATTATTTATTGTGGTTTCATTACAATTCTTTAAATATTTTAAGTGTCTATACCTTTTGGTTCCATTAATAAGTAAGAAATTTGTAGTTATACAAATACAGAATTTCATAGCTGTGCCAACATGCATGAAAGAAGAGACCCTTTGATTGACTGAAAGAATAAGGAGCTTTGTCCATTGTAGTTGTTCAGATGAATTGAATTTCTTGAACAGGTTCATTTGGTCTTCTCCTTCTAGAACCATACTTCTTAACTCTCAAAGACTAACACACCCTTATTGCTTTATTTTTCCTTTTGTAACTATGTCCATCCACCTCATAAATCAGTTTTACTGTGAAGCAGAAGAAATGTTTTCACTTTTGAATCATTCTTTTCCTTCAAGCGTCCTTCCTTATCTCCATAGCTTAACATTATTTTAGATATTCCCAGGTTTGCTTTTTGATTTTACTGTTTTCAAATTTTTTCCATAGAGACATATTACCTTTACAAGATGAGATATTATTTTCATTATTGTCCTATCCAAACACAAATAGGAATAACATAGTTATGGTATATAGTGAGACTTCTTTGAAAAGCATAACAATATATAATAAGAATGCATTGTTTTAATAAACAATTATAAAATTAATAAAACAATAAAATTAATGAAAATACTTTTTTTGTTCCTTGATATAATTTTGTTTATTTTAGCTCCACTAACAAATTTGTCTACCTTTAACTCAAGGCATTCTTATGAGTACTGAATATTAAAAAAAATAAGTAAAAATGGGGCAAAAGAGGAATCAGCACTAATTAATTGCAAGTTGTTCTTATGGTCAACTTCAAGCCTGAAAGAAGAAAAGTAGAAAATAATGTAAAGAGAAATTTTTCCTGAATGAATGTGCATAGCTTCTTTTGCCAAAAGCTTTCACTAACACATGATTTGTCAGTGATTTCAGGCTGTTGATTCTAAATTCACATTCTTTTACTTGATAAGTATTGGAAATAAAGAATTACTGAGGCATCCAATATCATAGACTATTATTGTGGGTCTGAGACTTCAGTAAAACATACAGAAAATGAACCCCAGTAAATTGTTTGGATGGGAGAGCTTGCTCCTTTGCTCTGCTGCCTAGCAATTTACACACAAAATGTCTCATGCAAGAGTGGCTTCTAGGTCTGCTTTCATTCAGAGGGGACAACAAACCTCAAAATACAGGTGGACTCTACAAACTAGAAAAAAGCTAAACTATCCCAGAGACCCCAAGAAGGATTATGGAATGTGTGCTATTCCTGTAGAAATGATTCTGACTGAATGAAATCCCCATTATTTGTGTAAAGTATAGATGTGTAAGTTAATAAACTTGTCGTGGTTTATGCCAAAATAGCAACAAATATTAAACAAACATGTTGTGGATTTTCTATCCCTGAGTCTCCCATCTAGTTTTGTTTAGATGAAGTTAGTGATCTGAAAATGTATTTTAAGAACCTGCATTTAAAATGAGGGTTTTTGTTACTTCTGCAGAGTTAAGAGTGAAGGATGAGTAAGAGCAAAGATAGAAGCTGATTAGTTACAATTAAAGAGGAATCAGCAATGTTCTTTAATGGCTTCACACAATGTTAATGTGACAAAATTGCCTTCTTTTTTTGCAATTATTCTGAGAGTTTTGATTAATTTCTTCTTGCCAATTCAACAATTTTCTTTCTAAGTCAAACAAGCTTGTATTTTAAGCCTGATTTTATGTTATCACATATTATTTGTTCTGGCATTTTCTTAAAAGTCTCTCGCTATCAGTTTCACTATTGAAATAATGATAATTCTTTACAAGGAAACTGACAAAATTACAGCTCTTAGAACCCTGACTTTAGAATATTTCATGAGCATTTCCATATAAAGTGTGTTTCCATTACCTTGGTTTTAGGACCTAGAGACCTTCTTTTTTTCATTTTCTTCTTTTTATATTCTAATAATCATCCCTTGCTGTGTGCTTCTGTCAAGTTATTCCTTTTGTTTCTTCAGATGCACAGACTGCTGTGAAAGTCCTATCACCTGATGCATACTGCTAGATCTAAGGAGACTTTAGCAGATGCTGCAAAAACTTAAAAATGAGTCCTTTTTGAATTGTGCCTTTAGCTTCCTTTATATCATTTCAACAGGCCTCCCAGGAATTTGTATAATAATAAATGAAGGCTTGCAACAGTTTGTAGTGGAAAATAGAGTGTGCATGAGACATCAAATTTAAAGTTCTGTAGATAAACCTTATCTGGTATTCAAAGGAAGCTGCTGGAGGTATAGAACCATTGACAAATAATCCAAGGTTAATGCTATTTCCTTTTTTAAAAAAAATATTGTTGCTATGATCTTAGAATTTTTAGTGAAAATTTCCATTAAAAATTTTCTAAACATTAAAAGAAAAATAGAATATTCTCATAGTTTGGAGACAGTCTGTTTCAAAACATGTAGGATAGATCAAGATTTTCAGCTTAATTTTGGACATAATGTGCATATATATATATGTATATATAAAACCTTGGAATATCCATTGAAGAGAAGATTATGTGTGTAGGAAAAATTTTGGGATTATGAGTATCTTAAGTTTGAGATCCCCCAGGACTGAAGAGACATTAAAATTGTGATTTATTTCTTTCTTCCCTCCCTCCCTCCCTCCCTCCCTCCGTCCCTTCTTTCTTTCTTTCTTTCTTTCTTTCTTTCTTTCTTTCTTTCTTTCGTTTTCTGAGACAGGATTTCTCTGTGTTGCTTTGGAGCCTGTCCTGAAACTAGCTCTTGTAGACCAGACTGGACTCAAACTCACAGAGATCCACCTGCCTCTGCTTCCCAAGTGCTGGGAAATAAGGCATGTGCCACCACTACCAGTCTCAAAATGGTAATTTCTTCGATACCACATTATCCCTGGATTACAGGTCCCTGGGGACCTGGTGTATCATTAAGCATTAAAGATAACTTCAGATATATCAAATTGGACTTGATCAATGAACAAGGAAATATTAAACCTGAGAACTTTAAGAGAATGATCAGTTCCACAATTACTGTGCCAAATTCGAAACAAACATTGTTTAAAAACTAGCCAGCATGATGTACTCTGGTCAGAAATATTATAGAAATCCCAGGAAATGACTATGATTCACATTTTGCAGAAGCTTATAAAGGGAAAAATCACAAGGTCACCACATTTTCAATCAGGTCTAGTTTTGGGAAAGTTAAAATCTCAATTTATTTCCTGTCCACATACCTCCTTCATACATGTGATTAAACACAGCTACCGCAGATAGACAAAGCAAACATAAGACAAGCAGGAACTTATTGTTAACTGTATTTACTTCCAACAGAACCCTTAATCTGTAAGATATTTTCTCTAAATTTTGATTTATTATTATTATTCAAGGTGTATTAGTCTTGGTTTTGTTTTGGTCTAACAAAAGAAACAAAGGAAACAATTGAGTGAGTGCTCAATGGAGTGGATATCACAGCAGAAAAGTCTACTTCCTGTAAGCTCCTAATTTCCTTTTCTCTAGTGACCTTTCCACCATAGGATAATATAGAATAAGGTAAGAAGATTACTAGGTTTTGCCCAATTTTGATGATTTACATGTCCGAAATCCAAATTCCACAGCTTTTCCTTTGTGAATGTCAATTTGAAGATGATTCTTCCCTCAAACTAGGGCCTTAAAATTGCTCTATTAATGCATTAGTGATTACTCAGACAAAACACCAACTTACATCAATCAATGCATTAAAGATTACCTGAGAAGAACCAAAGTGCATTGGTATCAAATTAAAAAGGAAAACAATGCACTTCCTGTTGAAGTAATTTGATCAAAAGTAATTTCAAGTTAGAATTCTCAGGTATTCTCTAGGTATGTTTCATCTGTTTGTAGTCTTTGGTTACTGGATTATGTGTAGTCTAGCTATTGCATATATTTGTGACTGCCTCAATGCTGTCTGATATTTTACTGTCACTATGTCTGTCTCTAGCAAAGGACCTTACTATGGATTTATTTAGAAGCCCAGGAAGTATGACATTGGGAATAAATGAAACTTTCTTTATAGAAATTCACAAGGGTGATGATAATTTTACTGATCCCAACTTACCTGAGCCATACAGAAAAGCAAAGAGCCTGCAAGTACATAGTATCAAGCTATATCTGTAAATGGCCACAAATATGTACTATAAATATTTGTTGTATATATTTACTCCCAACCTGCTGTGAATTAGCCTAAGTTGTAAAGATTGATTGAATGGGAAATTCAAGACAAGAAATGTTTGTTACATTATACCCTTAAAGGCACGTAATACTTAAGCAAGCTGAGTACACAGTAGGACAGCAGGTTAAATATAGCTTTAAATGAACAAAATTTGCCTGTGAGTTTCAGCCAAAGTTTGGTATTTTTAAATGTAATAGATATTTTATAAAATTATGTCACTAAAACAAGGGTTAGAGATTTTTGTGAAATTGAGTGCAGGATGCTGGAGTTAGAGGACACCCAGAATTCTAAATATTAGACTTAGAAAGCAACCACAAATGAAGATATCTGGGATTAGGGGATACTCAGGAATACAGAATCCAGTGAGAGATCCCTAGATCCATAGCACTCTGGAGTTAGATGACCTCCAGCACTCCAGAGTCTCTTGAATAAAGGATCACAGTCTCTGTATATAATAACTTAATCATACTTTGAGAGTGTTAGGGTGCTACATAAAAATGGTATAACTGAAACCATCCAAAACTCCTTTATTTTGTTAATCTAGATGAAAAGATTTGTGAAGTTTGCCCAAAAGCCTTTAGAGATCTTGAAAAAAGTTCTTGCAGTTGCCAATCTAATACAGTCTCTTTTATGGGGGTATATCTTACTGATGTTGACAGCAGTATGGCTTTGACATTCATGCCCAGGGTTTTAAATTTAAACAGTCATAAAACTGCATTTAATTACAAGTTTTGGAATGAAGGCTTCTGTAAAGAAGAGGCTCTGGCTGTGAACAACAACAACAACAACAAATTGAAAGGAATCTATGTCTATAGAGAATGATAAACTGATTAGAATTTCAGTGTGTGGAAAAACTTGAATAGTGTAGGTCCAGAGGCTAATTACCTTATCTTCTACTAAGTTATAGACCTCAGGAACATCCAATTTTGCACAACCACCTCCAGTCAGAGCTAACATCTGTGACAATAGCCAAAACCATTTTAGAATCTATTGATTTAGCAGAAACAAGCTTCTAACAATTCATAAAGTAAGAATGTTTTCAGATAGCATATTAGCCTATAGAAAACCATTCCCCATCCCATTTTACTACCTTTCTGATATACCAAACAAAATATTTTAAGCTCGCTTTGATTTGTGACTTTCTTTATTCTGTGAAATTACAAAATCTTAATAAAACTACTTCTAAATTGGTGATGTGGAATTCCCCTTTATTTGCTGTGAATATCATTAGTTAATAAACTGCTTTGGGCCAATAGTGGATATATAGTGAAGCAGACCTAAGTGGAGAATACTAAACTGAATGCTGGGAGAAAGGAGGAAGAATTTAGAGAAGCCATGGAGCCACCACTTGAGACAGATGTGCTGAAACTTTGCTCTTGTCCACGACCTTGTGGTGATGCACAGATTAATAGAGATGGGTTAAATTAATATATAAGAGTTAGCAGATAAGAAGCTAGAGCTAATGGACCAAGTAGTGATTTAATTTATATAGTTTCTGTGTGATTATTTTGGGGATGAGAGGCCAGGAACCAAAAAGTAGCCTCATTACAATAAATTGGGACCAATGTGGCCAACTAAAATCCACTTAAAACCTGAGAAAATTTGGGAAGTAATTCTAGATCCAAAAGAACAGAATTAAGTATGATTTGGTAGTGAGTTTGGTAGTGGGTTTTCTTGAGTGGGCTCTGTTTGATAGAAGCAAGCAGAGGCACAGCTCCTTTAAGAGTGATTTTCCTGATTCAGTGGTAGCAAAAAGAAAAGAAGCCAGGATGGTTTGAAATGCTGACTTTCTAGGCTGTGCTGCCAGCATTAACTCTTGCTCTTTCATGAGGCTGATCATTTAAATAGGGTTTGTAAGCAGTATGTTACAAACCACTTAACGGCTTGACATAAACTGACTACATACTTAGAACTGGGGCAATACACATGGTTTGCAGAGACAGTGAATAGACTTCCATCATGTTGGATTGTGCTGAGCAAGCAGAAAGTACTTTATATATCCTAGTAATATAACAGCTTAAGTTTAAAAGAAGCAATTAGCATTTTACGAAGCACTCCTGAACCGTAAAGAAATACAGACACACAATAGGACAGATTCAGACAAAGAAGACATCTAAATAGGTCACAGTGTCGGATAAATATATGTAAGCTCGGAAGAAAGAAAGAAAGTGTATATAAGTAATAAATTTAAAGCAAATAAGCCATGCAAAGATGGAGAATACACAGAGAGTCTGGATTATGTATATTATTGGGTTGTCTTGGAAATTTTTGACTGGGTAGGAGCTAAGTAGCCAACATATATACCTTAAAGGCATCTTGCCTTCAAATTTTGAGTCTAAGAATATTTTGTTTTAAAAAAGAGATTCTTCTTTTGTTTCCACAGAAGATGAGAACTTGCAGATTCCTTCCAGACTAATGTGGTTTGGTGCATTAAGATCCCCTGAACGGTTGCCATGAATACCCTCAAAATTACTTCAACTAACTGCTGACTGAGATGAATCTAACACACAGAATACACCATGAAAGACCTGAAAACAGTACCCAATAAGCAATAAGTAATCTATAGAACTACTCCCATATTCCCAAATATTGTTTATAAATATTAGTTTATATTTAAAAGGAGATATGCTCTAGATATTTGCATTAGTATAAATCTAGCTCTATTTATACAAATTTAAGGTCAATTTTGTTATATGATATTTTTGCTCTTGATTAAGTTATTGCATTTGTGGAGCTCATTTAAAAATGTAATGTATAATCAAGAAATATTGGTTAATAGATAATAATCTATAATAGTCATGCTTGTAGTCGTGTTAGTTAGGATTTCTAGATATATAGAGATATATTTCAGTTAGACAAGCATTCTTCAAATCTTTCAAAGATGACACAATATGGTATTTAAAATGTTTTAAGAATTTAGGACTTATCATGTCAATGAGACACATCTGCTCTTGGCAGCACCAAGCTACTTCAAGAGAAAGATGGGCATCAAAGAGGCTTCTTATGGAATTTGCTAGCTATTTGGTCAAGAAACTGCTCTTGCCAGGACTTCTTGATGAACTGGCTATGCAGGGCCCCCAAATAAATGACTACTGAACTTGTCTAAAGGTGAGATGAACCTTCAGGGTTCCTGCTTCATGAAAGATTCTGCAAGACATTCTGCAGGACACAGAGGAAAGTGACTCACAAACTATCAATATAGGTGAAACTGTCTTTGAAATTTCCTGCTTCATGGAAAAGTGTGCCTGACACTATGGGGCTGTAGGCTGAAGATGGATGCCCCAATGGTACAGAAGAACTTTTGATAACTGTCCAGGCAGCAAGATGTCTCTGTCAATTCTAGAGTTTTGAAAGTTGCTTACAATGCACTTCCTGTTTACTTATGTAATATTACATCCTTCTGGACTCTTTGATGGAATTGAAGAATTTATAGTTATAGTTGAAATTTTCCTTAATTATGATAAAAGATAAAGTAGATAGAAATACTGTAACTGTAATTCTTGCTTGATACTTGTTTTGTTATACATAAATTTACTATGTTAAATTTTAATCCTTCCTTTCATTTAAATAGAAAAGGGGAGTTATGTGGGATTCTCCTCTGTATGTTGTGCATATCATTGGTTAATAAAAGGGCTGCTTTGGGCCTATAAAAGAAGTATAGTGGAACAGCACTAGGTGGGGTAAACTAAACTGAATGCTGGGAGACAGAAGAAGGAGTTTAGAGAAGCCATAGGGCTGCTACTGGAGAAAGAGATGCTGAAATTTGCCTGATAGGCCACAACCTCAGGGTGATGCAGAGATTAATAGAGATGGGTTAAATTAAGAAGTAAGAGTTAGCAAATAAGAATCTAAAGCTAATATGCCAAGCAGTGATTTACTGTGTGATTATTTCTGGAGTCTGAGCACCTGGGAATAAAACAAGTAGCTTCCTGTTAATACACTGAAGCATGGAATTTGGGGTAATTAAAATCTCTGTTCCCAGGCTATATCCTCTAAAAATAATTTCAAAATAAGATATCTCTTATGATCTTTAAGCTGAGAGTTTTGTATTATTTCAGCAGTTTATATGTAAAGAATGGCATTATTATAAATCTTACATTCTGTTAGCAGCTTAACATGGGAAAGAACAGAAAACATCATTGTGACCTGCATATACAAAAGTCTAGCCATCATAAATTTTTAAAAAGATTTATTCTTCAATGTATTTTGTATAATCTGTCTTCATATATTATAGAATAGTAAAGCTAGTCATCAGATTAGTTACAGTTAACATTTGTTCAATGACTGCCTCTAGAAATAAATTCATAATACTAATATATATTTATGAATCCTATGAACCTTCTTTCCCATGTCTGTACTTGTTACTCTTACCTGCACATAGAAATAAAAAATGCATCCAAGTATCATTATTGGCTGCTGAAAGATTTCCAGACACCAACACATTCACAAAACTCTCAACCTATAATCAGTCTTTCCTGGAAAAAGTGCTGGGGTAATAGTAAAGCAGAACTTTTGGGAGTGCCCAATGTCTGGTTTAACTAGTGGCCCATGTCACAACAGGGAACCCATACCCAGCACTGCCTACATGGCCAGACACCTGTGACCAGATAGCACAGAAATTAATGGAACCAAACATGATTGCCCAATACCAAACCAAATCAAACAAATAAAAATCAGACAACAACAAAAACATATAAAATGACTCCTAATGATACTCTGCTATGTTCATATGAGTGCCTTGTCCAGTCATTATCTGTCTTCTTCTGGTAGCATACAGGTTTAGGCACAGAGGCCCACAGGCAGACACTGTGTGGAAAGATAGTCTAAATTGGAAGTCTCCATCAGGTCCCTCCATTTGGAGCTAGGGTGACCTTGAGAACCAAGGTGCAGAAGGCTAGAGTGTAGAAGTCAGAGGGGATGGAGAACACTATTTAATCAACTAATCAGGCCTCACAGAGACTGAATTGACAAGCATGGGGCCTACATGTGTCTGTATCATATTCTCTGTATATAAGTTATGGTTGCTAGCTTGATGTTTTCCTGGGATTCCTAATGGGAGCAGGTGACTCTCTGACCCACTTACCTGATATTGGGACTCCTTTTCTTCTATTGAGTTGCTTAGTCCAGTCTTTATATGAGGACTTTCACCCTGTCATATTTTATCTTGTTTTATAGCGTTTAATAGTTGTTTCTCAGAGGCCTGCTCTTTCTTTTTATGGAAGGAGGCTGGGAGGAATGTACCTAAGGGAGAGGGATGATATGGTATTCCCTCTGTATGCTGTGAATAACATTGGTTAATAAACAAATTGCTTTGGGTCTATAGCAGAGCTATAGTGAAACAGAGCTAGGCAGAAAAACTAAACGGAATGCTGGGATAAAGGATGCAGAGTCAGAGAGAAACCATGTAGCCCCACTGGAGCTAGATGGAACTTTACCCAGTAAGCCACTGCCACATGGCAATTCACAAATTAATGAATATGGATTAAATTAATATGTAAGAGTTATCCAATAAGAAGTTAGAGCTAATTGGCCAACTAGTGATTTAATTAATGCAGTTTCTGTATGATTATTTCAGAGCTAAGTGGCTGGGAACTAACTAGCACCCTCCTCCAACTAATTGGCATCAACATGATCAACTAAAATCTGAGAGAGCTTGCAAAGGAATTCTAGACACTAAAAAACAAAGTTTAGCCACTTTTTCCGTTTTTTACAAATGGGCTTTGCTTGCTGGTAGCACACTGAGGCTCCTTTAAGAGAGGTTTTCCTGAATCAGAACTAGCCTTGAAAAAAACTGTGTGGTTTTAAAATGATGGCTTTCTGGGCTATGCTGCCAGAGCAACCTCTGGCTCTTTCAGGAGACTGAGCACTTGAATGGGGTTCATGAGCAACATGCTATGGCTAGCTTTGTGGTAACATGTATCAGCTGTGTGCCTAGACATGCAGCACTGTGCATATCCCTCAGAGGTGACAAGCAGCTCCGCCATGCTGGACTGAGTGGGGTAAGCAGGCAGTGCCATATTTCCCTTAGCAGTGGCACAGCTTAAGTTCATAAGAAGCACTTAGCATTTTAAGAAGTGTTCCTTGGCAATGAAGAATTACAGATACACAATAGGACAGATTCAGACAAAAAAGACCTCTAAATGAGACACAGGGTGTTTAAAATGTATGTAGGCTTGAGGGAGAAATGAAAAAAAGAATATAGAGAGTTATAAAAAGATGTAAATGTTTTTTAAAGGTAAAGTCTTTAAAAAGACAGAGTACAGACAGTCATAGATTAAAATAAGTAAAAAAGAATAAGCCACATTAAAATAGAAAAAAACACAGAGAGTCTGGATTATGTATATTATTATGTTTTCTTTGAATTTTTTGACTGTGAAGGAGCTAAGTAATCAACATATATACTTTAAAGGTATTTTGTCTTCAAACTTTGGGTCTAAGGATACGTTGCTTTGGAAAAGAGGTTCTTCTTTTATTTCAACAGAGGATGAGAACCTGTGGGTTCTTTCCAGATTAATGTGGTTTGTGCACCAAGACCACCTGAAAGGTGGCTGTGAACACCCTCAAAAATTACTTCACCTAACTGCTGATAGAGTTGAACCTAGCACACAGGATATACCATACAAAACATGATTAACAGTCCCCAAAATCGGCAGGAAGTAGTCTAGAGGACTTTGCCCAAATTCCCAAATATTGTTTATAAATATTTGTTTACATTTAAAGGGAAATATGCTATAGAGATTTGCATTGGTAAGGATCTTGGTTTATTGATACAAATTTAAGATCAATTTTTATACTTTTCATGATTTTTATAATTTTTATATAGAAATATATATTTTTCTGCTCTTGATTAAGGTATTGTGATTATGTAGCTCATTTAAAGTATAATGTATAGTTAAGAAATACAGATAAATAGAGAGTCATCTATAATAGTCAAGATTGTAGTCATGTTAGTTAGATTTTCTAGATGTACAGAGATTTATTTCAGATGGATAGGGATTCTTCAAATCTTTCAAAGTCTATGAAATATGGCATTTAAAGAGTTTTAAGAACTTAGGACTTTTCATGACAATGTGACACATCTGCTCCTGGTAGCCCCAATTGCTTCAACAGGAAGGTGGGCAATGAAGAGGCTCCTCGTGGAGTTTGCTGGCCATTTTGGCAAGAAACTGCTCTTGTCTGGACTTCTTGATGGTATGCTATATGAACTGGACATGTAGGACCCACAGAGAAATGACTACAGAACGTGCATAAAGCTTAGATGATCCTACAGGGTTCCTGCCTCATGAAAGGTCTGCTAGACATTCTAGAGGACACAGAAGAAAGTGACAGACAAATTGCCAATATAGGTGAAAATGTCTTTGAAATATCCTGCTTCATGGAAAAGTCTGCTGGATACTATAGGCCTGTAGGGTGAAGATGGATGTCCCAATTATACAGAACTTTGGTTGACTGTTCAGGCAGTAAGGTTCTGTCAATTCTAGAGTTTTGGAAGTTGCTTTCAATGTGCTTCTTGTTTACTTGGGTAATCTTATATCCTTCTGGAGTCTTTGATGGAGTTGAAGAATTTTTAGTTATAGTTTTCCTTAGTTATGGTAAAGGATAAAGTTTTTATCCTTTTTATTTAAGCAGAAAATGGGAGGTGATATGGGATTTCCATCTGTATGCTGTGAATACCGTTGGTTAATAAAGAAACTATTTTGGGCCCATAGCAGAGCTATAGGGCAACAAAGCTAGGTGGGGAAAAACTAAACAGAATGCTGGGATGAATGAGGCAGAGTCAGAGAGAAGCCATGTAGTCCTGCTGGAGCTAGATGGAACTTTCAAGCCACTGACATGTGTTGATACATAGATTAATAGAGATGTGTTAAATTAATATGTAAGTGTTATCCAGTAGGAAGCTTGAGCTAATGGGCCAAGCAGTGACTTAATTAATACAGTTTCTGTGTGATTATTTTTGGGCTTAAGAGGCCTGAAACTAACTAGCAGCTCCCTCCAACATACAAGAAGTGGGTACCTGTGAGGAGTGGAGGGAGGGGATCTGTGATCATGTTTTGTATGAAAGAAAAATCTATTTCCAATGAAAAATAAATAAGTAAAAGAATTGTTGCAGGATATTTGATCACACTGTAAACACTCAAGATTGTGTTGTTTACTGGAGGAACCTGCTTCTAATTTTGGTGTGGTTCAGCTCTAAGCACAAACTTTTAATCCAAAAGCTTTCTGCTAGAATATTGTCAGTGGGACTAAGTGAAATCAAGTATAGGTTAAGAGGCTGAACAAGAAATCTGTTGATGGGGAAATACCACAGACATTGGAAACAAGTCAGGAGGATGGAAGGAGACACACAGAAAGTAGAGGGCAGGTGCATGAAGTTGGATAATTTTGTTTTGTTTGGGATAGGGAAGGCAAAAGCTCTTTATATGAGTCAATAACAGAGGAGACAGTTAAGCTTTCTGTAACTCTATGTGCTAGCAGGTTTTCACCATAGCATCTGGCTCCCATGTCTTTATTGGTATAATAAAATGATACAAATTAAGTAAAAAAACCAAAAAAGTATTATTATTATCTAGATATTTTCTCTAGAGAAAATTGGTTTTACATTTCTGTTTTTGTTGCTGAATGCTCCAATTTTCAAATGGAACATATGCTCTGTTTAGAGACTACTCCATGAACTTTCAAGATTAGTTTTCTTTCTGTTTCCTTACTACACACATGACCTTTTTCTTAGTTTATTCTTCTCTCATAAACTAGCATTATGACCACAGCCTATCCTCCCTCATTCCTTCCAGTACTCCTATCAACTACCCTCTTCCTCAGATCAACTTCTCCTCCGTTTTCCTTCAGAAAAGAGCAGGACTCCCAGGGTTATCAACAGAACATGGCACAAAGATCACTACAACTAGACACAATACCTCTTTTCAATGCTGGATGAGGCAGCCTGGTAGGAGTAAAGGGCTTCAAAAACAGGCAAAACAGACAGAGACACCCCCACTTCCATTGTTTGGACTCTCACAAAAAATTCAAGCAAAATAACAAAATAACCACAACATGTATGCAACCTAGCATACACCCATGCAGGCTCCATGGTTGCTGGTTTAGTCTCTGTGAGCCCTGATGAGCCCTACTTAGCTGATTCTGTGGGCCATGTTCTCCTGGTGTCCTTGAACCTTTTTTCTACTTCAATTCTCTCTCCCTCAATTCCGTGGGGGCTCCCTAATTTCTACCTAAATTTTGCCTAATGTTTGTTCTCTGCTCCCATAAGCTAAAGGAAGAAGCCTCACTAGTGATAATTGTGCTAGGCACCAATCTCTGAGTATAGCACAATATATTTAGGAATCATTTCACTGACTTTTTTTTCTAGTCGTGTTTGGTTCAGCCTTACTTTTCTTGGTTATACAGCTTCTAGTTCCTGGCAACCCAAGCAGTGTCAAACAATGCATACATGCATACCTCTAATGGTTTGGTCATCTGGTTGGACCAATTATAGGTGGGTCATTCTCAAAAGCTCTGAGTCACCATTACCCCAGCACATCTGGTAGGCAGGACAGTTGGTAGATGGAAGAGTTTGTGGCTGGGTGGGTGTTTAATCCTACTACTAGCAGTGTTGCCTGGTTACAGAAGATGGCTGGTTCAGGCTCCATAGCTACCATTACTAGGACTCCTCCCTAGGTTCACTCTCTAGGTTACAGGATGTTTTCACTGTATTACTTTTTCTCATCAGCCACCAAATGCCCCCAATTCTATTTGTCTTTCCTCAATATTCTCTCCCTTTATCTCTCCCTCCCCATCAGTCCCTTGTGTTCATCCTCACCTTCCCCCCAGTCCTCAAGCAAATTCTGCATTTATATACCCTTCCTAGAATGTTGTATGTATCCCCTTAGAGCCCTCTTTGTTTCCTAGCCTCTCTGGGTCTGTGGGTTTTAGCATCAAGCTAATATCTAATTATAAGGGATTAATATGTTGTTTTTCTGAGTTTGAACACTTTTGTTCAGGATGACTTTTATTCTAGTTACATCCATTTGCCTGCAAATTTCATAATGTCTGTTTTTTAAAGCAGGTGCGTTAAACCCCATTGTGTAAGTGTACCATATTTTCTTTACCAATTCTTTGGTTAGGGAGCATCTAGGTTGTTTTTGGTTTATGGCTATTATAAATAAAGCAACTACGGACATAGTGAGAAGGTGTCCTTGTGGTAAGATGGAAAACCCTTTGGGTATATGCCCAGAAGTAGTATACCAGGATCTTCAGGTAGATTAATAAGCAATTTTCTGAGAAGGCACTATTTTGATATCTGTGGTGGATATACAAGTTTTCCCTCCCAGTACAAATGGAACAATATTTCCCTTGTTCCTCATCCTTGCCAACATGAGTTTTCTCTTGTGTTTTTTTATCTTATCCACACTGATAGGTGTAAGATAGAATGTCAAGTCATTTTGATGCAGATTCCACTTATGGCAAACAATGTTGAAAATTTCTATAAGTGTTTCTTGGTCATTTAAAATTTATCTGCTAAAATTTCTCTGTTTAGGTCTGCATCCAGTTTTAAAATTGAATTATTTGGTTTGTTGATGCTTAATTTCTTCAGTTCTTTATATATTTTATATACTAATGTTTTATCAGATGTGTAGGTGAAAACCTTTTCCCATTCTGTAGGCCACTGGTTTATCCCATTGATGGTGTCATTTGCCTTACAGAAGCTTTTTAGTTTATGAGGTTCCATTTGTTAGTTTTTGCTCTTATTGTTTGTGCTATAGGTGTGGTGATCAGGAATTTTTACCTCAGCCAATGTGTTCAAGGCTATTTCCTACTTTCTTTTCTATTGGTTTCAGTGTGTCTGGTTTTATATTGGAATTTTTGTTCTACTTGTACTTGAGTTTTGGGCATAGTGTTAGATATGGATCTATTTGAATTTTTTCTACATGCAAACATCCAGTTAGACCAGCTCTATTTGTTAAAAATGCTTTATATTTTTCATTGTGTATTCCCAGATACTTTATCAAAAATCAGGTATCCATAATAGCTTGGATTTATGTATGAGTCTTTAACTTGATTCCATTGATCAATAGTTCCGATTTTATGCAAATTCTATGTTGCTTTGTGAATATAGCTCTATAGCACAGTCTGAAATCAGAGATGATGATACCTTCAGGCCATTTTATTTTTATTATTGAGGATTATCTCTAGCTACCTTGGGTTTTCTGTTTTGTACATGAAACAGTATTTTCCTAACAAATTTTGTAAAGAGTTGTGTCGTAATTTATATGAGATTGTATTGAATCTGTAGATTTCTGGTGCAGGAGAATTGTCTGTATTCTGCCCAATCATGTATTTTAATAAAATGCTGATTGGCCAGGCAGGAAGTATAGGCGGGTCAACCAGACAGGAAATAGAGGATGGGCGATGAGAACAGGAGAATGCTGGAAAGGAGGAAGCCCATTCCTCCCATTCC
>LOEQ01002818.1:165673-182495 GCA_001685075.1 Bramus lutescens | reverse complement strand
GGGAGCCTAGTGTGTTTGGATGATCACCTTCCTAGACCTGGATGGAGGGGGGAGTGCCTTGGACTTTCCACAGGGCAGGGCATCCTGACTTCTCTTAGAACTGGAGAGGGAGGGGTGAGGGAGTGTTTGGGGAGTGGGAGGGAAATGGGAGGAGGGAAGGAGGTGGAAATTTTGATGGATAAATAAATAAATTTTTAAAAAAGTTACTATATCTAGGAAACAAATTCATTTGCAATTTCTTATTGTTACATTACTGTTAATAGATCACATACACACACACATTTTCCCTCAAATAATCTGGAAAAAGTCCATACATATGTAATTTTCACAGAACCAATTATCAAGTACATTTTACTACTTAAACACAAGAGAATTTCATTTTAATAGTACAACCCCAGAACTAGTACAAATTTGTCAGCTAATGAGTTTTCAAAATCTCATGAGATACTATAAACTCAGACAAAAATGGATGATATAGTATCATGGCAACTATTATGGCTTAACAAAACATTGTTTTCAGCATTTTAAAAAAAAGTTGGAAACAATGTATGATATGCTTAACTTATTTCTCTAATGATTCTATTGATGTCTTAAAGAATCTTAAATGCCATTATCATTCTCCTTGTATATACAATAAGTATAATAACTATATACAATATATACAGACAATAACTAAGTACATCAGCAATGTCTCCTTGTTTGCATTTGACAAATTCAGGGAAAATTGTCAGTAATCTATTCTATCTTGGTGAGTCCAAAAGGTTGTACCTATTTTACTTTCTATTCTAATTTGTTTTATCAAATTATCTTTAATTTCTTTTACATTTTACAAAAATTCAGTAAGTTTGTTTCTTCTGAGTCTTGTAAACAAGGGAAACTATAACTTTAATCACCTAGTCTTCAACGTCCTCAGAGTCCCAAGAAGGAACTGATATTAGTTGAGTAAGCAGGAAAAATGAACAAGTGACTTCCAAAATATGTGAGAAATGACAGAACCAGTCATTTCCTGCACAGTCATCCAAGGTTTCCCTGCAACTTGGGGACATCCAAATTGACCCACAGGCCTAGGGTATTTCACAGACTTTTCTAGGAAGCAGGATTTTGGAAGTACTGTCATGCTGTATGACCATGTATATCATGACAAAAAGGTAAATATGTATTCATATGCATATACAAATGAATTTTCAGATATTTATACATTAAGAAAAACTGTTAAAGAGTCAACATAAAACCTAAAAATTATGATTTTTGGCAATAAAATAGTCCTTAAACATTTGTTTTCCCTGTTCCATATCAGGTGGCTCTTCTCATATGAGACAGAGATTTTGGATTTTTCTTTTTATTAAGTATGCTTGACTTTAGAGAAAGTGAGAGCCACCGTTCAACTCCAAAGCCAACTTGAATCTTTAGCTAAACTGGGACTACAAAAAGACCATTTGCATTATATATCTTTAGAGGATAGCAGAGACAAACATTTGAGAAGGTTTAGGAAATTTTATGGTCCTGGATATGTGATATATCAATAAGCCAATTTATCGTTTTTTCATGGGACATTTTTGGATGATTTGTTCTTTTTCTCCAGATGTTTCATTTGTCCATTGGTCTTAAGATTAGCTAGATGCCTTTATTCTTTTGAAAAGGCAGAGACAAAACACTTCTCTATGTTAAGCACTTTTATCGTATTTCTAGTACATAATAACTGGTACTGCAAACATGTTTCTGTTGCCCTCACACTCTATTCTTGAATGTTTCTTATTTTTATTTTATTGTCCATTTCCTACTTTTTGTTTCTTGGATTCCTAATGTTTTCTGAAATTTTGTACTCATAATTTTTTTTTTACATAGAAAGAACTGGCATACTCTGGATCCTCTTTGCTTGTATTTCTTTTCTTCATCTATCTTTCAAGTCACTCCTAAATTGAATTAGAGTAAGAGTATTCCTTTCTATGAAATTTTTATTAATGAAAGAATACATGCATCTCTGTGAGTCTATGTATGTATGTGATGTGTATGCAGTTGTGTTCTCTTTTGTGCGTATAGTTATTAGACAAAAAATCATTTTATCCTTGGAACTGGAGTTTCAGCTACTTGTGGGAAACCTGGATTATTACCTGGTTACTGGTATCCAAACTTCAGTCTACTCACTTTTGGAGCAAAAGCATTCAACCATGAAGCCATTATTCAAGACCCTGACAAATAATATTTTGATTCATAAGAAAACTGGGGCAATACATGTTAAAGATGGGTAAATATATAATATTGTTTTAAGGACATTATAGGTCTGATTTGTCAAATTTTTGATACACTGACACTGAAAATCTCTAAAGAATGGAAACACAAAGTTTAGCTGTATCATTTTTGACATTAGAGTCTTTTTATAAACTAAATGCTTTCAGTAATTCTATTAATATTGCTGGTTTCAAACAATTCTTGCTATGGCCTTCATTTTCTCTGAGATATGGACATAGGGGGCTCTTTCATATACTTTGTAGAATCTGAACTTTACAGATGGTGTCTCTTAAGGAATGTTCAAATGTTCATACCTTCAGTTTTGTTGTGCCCCATTCTTCTCCTTAGAAGTATCCCCTTGTCCAAGTTTGGGCAAAGTTTTCATGTATCTGCTGGGCAAATTTTGGATGCACCTGGGTTTCTATTTCTTCTTCCATTCATGAAGTGAATACAGTTATATTTCTCCTGTGCTTTAGAGCTACTTTTTATTTTTTGTGATGGGAAAATTTACATTTTCTCATATTTTGTTTGTTTCTTTTGAGGCAGAGTCTCACTATATAACTCTGGCTGTCCTGGAACATTGACTGAGATTTTTGTCCTACCTGGTTCTGACACTTGTTCAGTCCCAAAGAAATCACACAAAAGTCCACATTAGGTATAAATTGATTGGCCTAGTATCTCAGACTTCTAATTAACCCTTATAACATATTAGCTCATTATTCTTGTCTATATTATCCACATGGCTTGGTGCCTCATTTGGCAAGGCAGTCACATCTTGCTGCTTCTGTGGCTGGGTCACAACTGCAGACAACACTTCCTTCTTCCCAGAATTCTCATTGTCCCGTCTCTACTTTCTGCCAGGTCACCCTGCCTATACTTCATGTTTGGCTACTGTCCAATCAGTATTTATTAAAAATATAAGTTACATGGTGCAGACCATTGTTCCACAGCACTTCACCCCTCCTTTGAAAAGAAAACAAGAACTTAAAATATAATATTCTTGGTTTAGCTTTTCTATTGACCATTATCCATAACAACCTGTAAACAACATTCTAAATAATGGAAAATATACATAGCCCAATTTTGGGAATGTGGGCATAGCTTTCCAAGCTACTCCCCGCTGTTCGGGGACATGGATAATCTTATGGGGACATAAAGAAAAGTTAGAATTATGATCAAATCATGATTGGAGTATCCTGTGAGGCTTGATCATCTCAGTTAGCAGTATTGAATCTGTTCTGAATGTAGCACTCAGACATCTGGGTAATTTGCTCTTAGATATTTCTCAGGGGGTCTTCCTTGATAAAACCTTATTTTTCTTAAGCCAGAATAAATCCACAGCCTCTAATTTCCTATTAAAAACAGAAGCAAAACCTCTTCTCCAATGTAACATACCTTTTAACTTTCATTTTGAAGTCAAGGTATTTTCAAAATCTTTATGTTTTATTAATCCAATAGCATTTATATTCAAATGTCTTTTAACAGCTGTTACTCCTTCCTCAGCTGTCAAGCAATTTAGACACAACATAATAATATACAATATTCAGACTCTCTTTATAGTTTTCACATTTACATGGCTTTATTTTTACCTCTGTTTCTTTTATGTTTTAATTTTTGGCTTTTTGAAATGGGTTTTCTATCTATCTTTGGTTGTCCTGAAACTCCTTGTGTAGAACAAGCTGTTCTTGAACTCACAGAGATCTGCCTGCCTCTGTCTCCCAAGTGCTGGAATTAAAGGTGTGTGCCACCACACCTTGAAATCACAGAGATCTGTCTGACTCTACTTCTCAAGTGTTGGGATTAAAGATGTTTGCCACCACAGTTTGAACTGTCAGAGAACTGTCTGCATCTGCCTCCCAAGTGTTGGGATTAAAGGTATATGCTACCACACCTAACTATTCTCTTCCTTTCATTTTTTTATTTTAATGGTTTTAACTTTTTTCTTTTTCTCAAGCCTATATATATTTTAACACACTGTAAATTGTTTATAGGCTTTTTAAATCTGAAACTATCTTTACTGTATCTCTCTTTTTCTGACCACAAAAGTCTTTAATTTGCTAAGAGATATGGCTAGAATTAAATCTTTGGCTTTGATGGCTGTATCCAGCCCATTCCTTAGATTTCTGAGATTCCAGCCTCATGGCAGACTTATCAAATTGCCAGAGCTCTATGGCATTTCAATGTCCCTGCCACCACCAAAAAGTATTCAGTCAGCTTTTCATCAACACCATTAAAGTGTTTCAATGGCAGGACATCTTAAAAGAGCTACAGGGTTTTGTCGTTAATGCTGAGTCAGAAAGCCTCTCTTAAATGAGAGCACTTGCTCCTATCAAGCAGAGCCCACCGGAGAAAATGCTGCATTCAAGAAGCTGTGCTTAACAATATTATTTTGTATCTAGAATTAAATCCCAAGATCTCTCAGATTTTATATGGATGCACACACCTTTGTGTTGGGCACCATTCTGTTGACATGATGGTTTTTTTTAGTGGTAAATAGATTTGAAAAGATTGAGGAACAGATTGAATTTGATGATTAGTGACAAAGGGTACAAAGACAAAATTTTACTTTGTCAGTACGTAAAAAGCTCCAGGATAGCTTCCCAAAGTTCTGCCAGCCTTTCCAGCAATATAAAATCAGGAAGAGTATATGGTCCCAAGTACCCTAAGGTTGTCAGATAATATTCATGAGAGCCCATATGTATGACTGATCTAAAGGAAATTAAACAAGCTATTGTAGCTTATGGACTACATTCGTCCTTTCTTAGGAAAATGGTCAAAACTAGGGTTTCCAGTAACAAAGCAATGCCACAAGACTGGACACAGCTAATCTCAGCAGTCCTAGAAAGTGGACCTCAGTTACTTTGGAGGTACTTTTTAAAGGAAGAAGAAAGAATTTTAGAGTCACAGGAAAAAGCAAAAGTATTTGAGATTTCCCTAGAACAAATTCTAGGCAAGGGACTTTACTCTGATCCTCAAGATCAAGCTCCTTATGATGACCACATCTTGGCCCTAAGTTGCACAGCAGCTTTAAATGCTTGGGACAGGATTCAGGAACTAGAAAAGAGAATTGAATCATATATGAGGGTTAAGCAGGGTCAGAGAAAACCTTTTAGTGACAAAGACTAACTGGTGCTGTACAAATAGGAATAACTGACCCAGAAGCTAGAAATATAATAATTGAATATTTGTCTTATGAGAATGCCAACATAGACTGCAAAAGGATCCTTGGTCCTTTAAAGATCAGATCAGCATCCATGGATGAATGTGTCTTGCATACAATGAATGTCAAGACGCTTGACTATGGTACTGAAGCTTGGGTAGAAGAAGCAATTTCCAATGGCAAAAGAAGACATCAAAATACCAAATGTTTCAATTGTAGTAGAATGGGAAATCTGAGAAGGGATTGTAGACAATGGATTCTTAGGAAAAATGTCTCATCTGGGAATGGCAGAATTAGGAGGACTCAGCCTTCAGGTATATGTAGGTGTGGCAGAGGCTGATATTGGACAAAAAATTGTAGGTCAATGAAAGACAAGGCAACCCAAAACCATTGGGAAACTTGGGGGGGGCTCTTGCAGGCCCCCATGATGAATGTGGTCCAGCCATTCCCAGATACTGTGAAAAATGAGTCTCAGCAGGAAAATTAAAAATCCAGTGCCTACTGTTAAAACAATACTAGTCTGAATAATGGGTTAAATATGGAGGATTAGTCAAAAACTCCATTAGGACATATAAAACATATATTCTGGCCAACTTTTATAAATGATCAAAGACAAAAGCTAGGACTTCATATAAGTGGCATTGTAATTGTTGGTTCGATAGACTCAGGTGCCGATTGAATATCATTACTTCAGAATCTTGGCATCTGAATTGGCCTCTTCAAGAGGTAGATGTTCAGTTCCTGGGAATTGAATCCCTATCTCTGATAAAACAAAGCATGAGATTGGTTGAATGCACATGGCAAGAAGGGCAAATAGGAAGACTGAGGCCATATATAGCCAATATTGTAGTGAATTTGTGGGGTCATAAATAGAATACCCAAATTAACATTCCAGCAGCCCTCAAAACTTATGTATCTGACAAAAATATTAGAAGATATTATAGATGATGGGCACCAGTCGTCCGGGCTGTACAAGAACACAAAGCAATTGATAAACCTTCAGAAGTACCAAGACCCCTAACTTTAAAATAGTTTACTGAGAAATGAATATGGGTTAAACAGTGTCCTTTAGCTGAGGAAAAGTTACAGGCTTTAGAACAACTGGTACAAGAGCAATTAGATGCTCAGCATATTGAAGAATTTTCCAGCCCTTGGGATTCCCCTCTATTTGTTGTTAAATGGAAATTGGAGAATGGTGACAGATCTAAGGGCTATCAACAAAGTTATTCAACCTATGGGCTCTCTACAATAGGGAATTCCTCTGCCTTCCCTGTTACCAAAGGAATGTCCTCTCATAGTTATTGATTTAAAGTATTGTTTCTTCACCATACCTTTACAAAAAAAAAGAAAAAGAAAAAAAACAGGAAATGTTTGCCTTCACAGTGCCTACTTATAATAATTTTTAGACTACTAGGAGATATCAATGGACCATTCCCCCCACAGGGACTACTCAATAGCCCCACCCTGTACCAATACTTTGTCAGCTTGCCACTGGAAATAATACATAAGCAATTTCCTAAGTCTATAATCTACCATTACATGGATGACATTTTGTTATCTGATTCAAATACATGTACTTTAGAAAGAATGTTTGAAGAAGTAAAGTCTTGCCTTAATGGGGATTACAAATTGCTCCTGAAAAGATTCATAGATGATATTCTGTTAATTAACTAGGATACAGAATACATTTACAGAAAATTAGAGCACAAAAAGTAGAAATTAGGAGAGACTGGTTGCAGACTCTTGATGACTTCAAAACTTTATTAGGAGACAGTTCCAATTTACAACCAGCTGTTGGGATAACACCTGATCTAATAATTCATTTAAGCAAAACCTTAGATGGTGATAAAGGCTTGAATAGTCCCAAAGAATTGAAAACTGAAGTAAAAAAGTAATTGACAATTGTTGAGGAGAAATTACAGGAGGTTCATATGGATAGGTTGAAACCAAATATTAATTGTATTCTAGTCATATTGCCTTCCAGAATTTCTTCTACATGAATTTTAATGCCAAGTGACGATATTAAAATGGATCCTTTGACCACATAAAACAAGTAAAAAATTAAAAACTTATATGGAAAAGGTCTCTAAATTAATTTAAAAAGGTAAATTGAGACTTCATCAATTAACAGGTATAGACCCAGCAGACATTATAATGCCTTTTACTGATGAAGAAATAAAAAAAGGTATGGAAAGGCAATGAACCCTGGCAAAGAGCTTGTGCTGATTTTTTTGGGGAGAAATTAATAGCAATTAATCTCAAAGCAATAGTCTTAACCTTATAAAGAGAACTTCTTGGATCCTTCAGTGAATTGTATGTGATGTTCCAGTAAATGAAGCCTGTACATTTTATACTGATGCAAATGAATCAGGGAAATCAGTTTACATATAGAAGAAATAAGTAAGGTAGAACAAAACACTTGTAATTCTGTCCAGAAGACAGAATTATATGCTATTCTTATGGTACTAAGGGATTTTAAAGAACCGCTCCATACAGTTTCTGATTCAAAATATGCAGAAAGAGTTGTCTTGCATATTGAAACTTCTGAAGTTATACCAGATGATACAGAATTGACTTTATTATTCATCCAGGTGCAAGACATAATCAGAAATAGACTTTGTCCTATATAAATAAAACAAATCTGATCCCATATGATCTGCCAGGTCCTCTAACACAAGGTAATGCAGACTTTGATAATTTTTGATTGGAAATATGTTGCAGGCCTCTGAGTTTCATAAAAAAATCATGTCAATAGCAAAGGTTTAAGAAAGGCTGACTCAGTAATCACACATTTATTAGAAATTATGGCCATAATGGGCGTTTCTGCACAAATAAAGACATGCAATGGTGCAGCATATGTATCTAAAATAATGAAAAGGGTTTTTGCTTATTATAATATAAAGCACATTACAGGTATACCAAATAATCTTACAGGTCAGGCAGCTATAGAATGGTCAAATCATACTATAAACAATAGATTTTCCAACAGATCATTTTCCTGTAGTAATCTTCAAAGTTTTAAGGAAGAAGATGGTGCCCCATTGCAACAACTCTACTTGATTTAGATGACATCATGTTTCAGATAGCAGTACTATAAGACTAGATTTTGGGGTACCAGATGCTGGAAGGGTACACCCTCTTATGATGTGCCAGGCGGAACTCCAAATAAGAACCTTAAAAAAACCCTATCAACTGCTTTGAAAATGTTTGCAACTATATTAGACAGTAATTTTGAGACTTAACCTCTATTTTACTTTTGCAGGATCCTATTAAGAGAACATCACTCCCATGACAGTGGGAAGCAATTCTAGAGGATGATGCCCCCATCCCTAAAACGTTTGTCCACAGAGTTGGGAACACTGTTTTAGGGTTGTTGATTATTAATTGTACTAGGGTTGGGGTGAAAACTATGTTTGTTCAAAAAACATGTTAGTAATAGTGGGTTATAGAGTAAATACTTGTGAGCTATTATTTATGGATAATTTAATTGGTATAGTTTTTGTATATTTATACAAGTTCAAATTATATTTGTTATCTTTGTTTACATTATTTGTACACCTATGCAATGTTATTATGTCGGATTTTATATATGCATGTTTCTACCTCTGTTTAGGACATTGTGTATATTGATACAACTTTGAGGGTATATTTTATATTGCATTATATATTACTCCTACCTCTGATCAAGATACTTATACATTGTTTACATTTTAAGGTCCTTTTCCTCATTTGTTGCACATTTGTTTAAAGATTATTTAATATTCTAACATAAATTTTTGTCTTTAAGTTATACAGGTATTAATTATTTAGGTCAAGAGTTATTCATGCTTGTACATACAGTCAGATCAATTAGATTCTTTAGATACATAGAGATTGCATTCTGTCTAGATACGTAATCTTCAACCACTTCAAGGATCTGTAGAAATCGGCATTTAAAGAACTTAGGGTTCTGTTGACATGAGACAGGATTGCTCCTGACAGCACCATTATATTTGGAATAGAATGTTGAGCACCGAAGACACTCCTCTCGGAGTTTGTTTTCTTCTTGGCACAATTATTATTTGGGCAAAGAACTGCCCATACTTCAACTGCTGATAAAGTACATGGTATCCAATATAGATAAGCAGGACACAAGGAAAAAGACTGTCAAATCTTGCTGAGACATGGTAAGACAGTTTTGAAAAATTTCCTCTTCTGAAAATGGTCTGTAAGTTATGCTTGGTCTTAGCCCAAGTTGGTTGTTTCAACATTGCAAAATGAGAGTTTGGGTGATTTCTCAGGTAGCGAATTGTCTCTGTTATTTATTTCTCACTTTGTTAGCTGCTTGATTTTACTTCCTGCCTGCTCAAGTAATATTATCTCCCTTCTCAGACCTTCGATGGGATTGAAGATGAGATAGTCATAGTTACTGTACTCATGATTTTAGCCAAGCCATTTTCTATACAAGTCTTAGACTCCTTAGGATAGGATGTTTATTAAAATAGTTAGCATATGTTCCTTGCTTAATATTATTTATGCTGCTTGTAATTATAATTATACTTGATATCTGTTCCTGTGTATAGAGTTTTGTATTGGGTTTGGAACTCTCTTACTTAAATAAAAGGGGGAGGTGCTGTGGGAGCACATTCTGCCCTTTCAGCCAATAACCTTTCAGATACAAGCCTACTTGGGTGTGGTCTCTTATACTGTAAGAACTATATGTAAAGCCTCTGCTTACTCTTTTCCTTCCTCCTGTGGCTTCAGGCTGCTAGACTCTGTTCCTGTTTGTGCAGAGGACTGTTGTCCAGAGCAGTGATCTGCAAGTTTTTCCCTTAAATAAATAACCCTTTTATTATTCATAATTTTGAACTGGTGTGGGATTATTTTGTGACTTCCATCTTCACTGGATCTCAATGTCTAGAATAAACTCGCCTTGAACTCACAAATATCTGCATGACTTTTCCTCCCTAGTACTGTGATTAATGCCATCACATCTTGCTAACAGTTTTTTATTTGTTTGTTTGTTTTTGTTTTTTTCCTGATAGGGTATCTCTGTGGCTTTGGAGTCTGTCCTGGAAACAGGCTGGCCTCAGACTTACAGAGATCTGCCTGCCTCTGCCTCTTGATTGCTGGGATTAAGGGAGTGGATCACCACTGCCTGGTCCTGGCTAGCATTTTCCATGTTTAACAATATATGTATTTATTTGGCAATAGACAGTGAAATCACTGAAGCAAAGGATGAAGATAAAAGTGTAAATACTTCCCACAAATTTGTCCCCATGTGTAAACACTGTTGACATTTGTTATATATACAGAATAATTTTCAGTTTTTTATTAATAAATAGTTATTTATATATTTTACTACATTTAACTAACCTTTCTAAATGAATAAGGTATACCATTTGCCATTATCACAATATTTTTCAGCAACAAATACTTTATATTTACATTTATTAAATTTCAGCATTTTATCAATGACAATTAGTAATTGTATGAGAATTTACTATATAGTTTTTGTTATGCTTCATAGTATATGGAGAAAGATATTTATTAATGGAACTCCACTTACACCAAACCTTCTATACATATAATATCTAATTAGAACTGTCATGGGCATGCAGGTTTGTATGCTCCTAGATAAGCATGAGGGGAACCAGAAATTTAAACACACTGGCTTCTTTCTTCAATGAAAGAAATTTGTAGCCTGTTATCTTCCCAGAAGAACGGGAGCAAACATCTTTAATACTCTGGCTCTGGTGACCTTTGCTCAATCTGTGTGGCCAAGACCACACTTGATCCTTCCCCAGATACTTATCATGAGCTTGTCAATATGTAGAACCTATCTTTATGGAAGGTCTCATATGTAGTTAATCTATATAACTCATCTTTATGGAAGATACCAAATGAATTTTACAGAGTGTTCTGATGTAGTCACATTTTAAGCTTAATTGCAGAAGGGGGTGGAGTTAATTATCACAGGAATTAATTTTGACTGAATTGTAGTATACTTATATATTCATAAAACAGGATGCTTTGAGTCAGACTTCTAAAGTTTGAACCAACACAAATTACTAAGTCATGTTCAATTGAGCTACTTCTTTGCCTCCTGTAGATGTTAATTTTGTTGCCTGTGGTAATCACAGAGGCCCTATAATTTTCTATTTGGGGGGCACAGAGGTTCTTGTAATTGCAGGTGAGTACTAGGAGAACCAAAAAGATTAAACATACAGGGTTGTTCCATCTAAGTGAGAAGTGCATATCCTGTTATCTGTTCAGAATATTGGAAACAGACACGGTAAACAGACTGGTGACATTTGCTCAATCTTTTTGACCAAGACCACTATGGATTCTCCCAAAAGAACCTTATCTTGAATTTGTCAATCTATATAACCCTTCTGTATTGAAAATGTCATTTGTAATTTACAAAAAAAATTGAATGTAGTCACTTCTTAAGCTTTCTTTGTGCAAACATAATTGAACATTTGTGCCTCCCACATAGACCATCAATGATTGCAGAAGGGCTTGAATGTTACAGATTTAGAGACTAATTAAACTTTATTTCAGGGTACATTTAGTACCTTTAATAGCTAGTTCTCATTACCTGTATTATCTAACATCTTTGTGACTACCAATGTGCAACCTTTTATAACGTATAGAAGATCAGTAGTTTCCACAACACTAAAGCTAAGAATGCCTTCAGAGAGCATCTGAGAACAATAATAGAGGCTTCTGTGTGGCTGTAACACACTTATATAATGCTTCCACCAATATATCTAAAGGTGTCCCAATTTATGGCTTTGTTTATTATGTTACTATGAAGATTTCAATTGGGCACCACATTGAAACATGGAATTTCAAGTAATCCAAACCTTTGTTTCTGAGCTATCATCAGAGTAAACCATTTTGTATTTCCATTCAGGAAAGAACTATTTTTTTATTTATTAGTTCTAAATTATAGCTTTTTTGACTCCTTAAACTTGTCCCTTTGTGACATTGGTATAATACTAATTATACAGATTTAGAAATATAAAATTGTAGAGTCTTGCCCAAAAATGAACTAATAGCTAAGGTGCCATCTAATCCTCTCACAGTTTACTCCAAAGTCTTACCCTTAACTATTATACATGTATTTTTACTTCTGCTATGTAGAAATTAAGCAATTTCCTACTCAAGATGCTATGTCATGTTTAATTTTTTCACATAAGTTATTGGGAAAATAATTAACTATCATTATGATACAAAATATTTGCATGCATTTATAATTATTACAAAAATATATTTGATGAAAGTGAGATTGATATTAAAGAACATTTAATTTTTATTTATATATACATAAAATTCACCTTCTAGCCATGTGTGCAGTGGCACTTGCCCTTTATCCCAGAATTTGGAAGACAGAGCTTAGTAGACCTCTGTGAGTTTAGTCTTTACAATGGGATCAAGGCCATCCAGGATTACACAGTAAAAACCTGTTTCAAAATTTCTTTCTGTATTATTTTGTTCACTATTTCTATGATAAAAGGAATGTGATTTAAGATTATAGTCCACAATTTCTGGATAGTTCTCTGGGCTTCGTACAAAATGGAGGACTCTCTCCCCCCAATGTGGCCTCCTGAACTTATCTGGAATTTATCTTTAGACCTCATCCAAAGAATGACCTTTGACATATTTCCCTTCAATGTTCCTCCTGCCTCTCCCATACCTATGTGATAATTAGATATTGTACTTCATCTATATGGTAGGACTGCTGCCAAATGAAAATTAGATGAGACTCCAGCAGCTGTTCTCATTCCCTTTATTTCCCCTTACTCTGGAATAAAGTTGAGTGGTGACATTGAAGCAGTCTCCTGTAAGGCTATTTCTGTCACACAGTTGATTGAACCCTGTTCCCACTCTACTCATTTCTCCATTGTAGAGTGGATGGGTGACAAAAGATCCCTGAGAAGGTGACCCCACAGCTGGTGCCTGAAAAAGGGCTATGTAGTATGCATGGTGTTTTTGAGTATCCCCACAGCATCACCAGAGGTAGTGGTGTTTCTCATCTGGCCATTCTGCCAGAGGACTGGCGATCCTTGTTCTCTGCACTTTGCTTTACTTTCAATTTTCACCTTCATTATGGTACAGATATGGTTCCTTGGCAATGGAAGCCTCTAGGTCATGATGATTCTCTGGCATTAGCTAAACATGCTCCTAACCTCTTTCTAGACTCTGACAGCCTTCCTGGGTCTAGGCTATAGCCATTTTTGTCTCTCACAAAAATCTGATGATGCAGCAACCATTTAAATGTCTTCAGGATAGTTGACAGTTTCTTAAATTTGCAGATAGGTTTGTGTTCTTTAGGGTGTTCTATTTCCACCATAGTGAAATTGCTTCAGGAAAGTTGGGCATCACTGGTAGCACTTCTCTTTTCTATAATGGGAAAATCAAAATCCCAGAGAGATCTCCAAATCTGTTACAATACAGCCTTAATTAAATTTAGAAGACTTAAAATCTCTCAAAATAAGGCCTAGAGTTCTAGAATCAGGGTCTTCAATTTATACCCTGAATCCTGTTGTCAGATAGCTCCAACCCTGATGTCTGGATTGGTGTCAACTACCTGGCTCATAAAAAGGAAATCTGGGAAGGCTATCTTTTGACCCCCTTATTTCTCCCTATAAAAGCTGCCCTTAGGTAATGCTTAGGAACCCCTAAAACTTGTGATGACCCATTGGACAAATAGAGTCACAGGGAGAAAAGGGGGAAGATTTAATGAGGAAAAAGACCCTGAGGATTGCCTTGTAGCTGACTTGGTTGCCCTGGAAAAAGCTATTGATTAGATTATGTAAATGTTACTCCCAATCCACATAATTTGTCCACTCTCTACTCCCTTCCCCCTTATGAGACCTCATTGGCTCCAGAGGACAAAGAGCCAGAGCCATCATTGAATACAGAGAACAAACATCTGGGTATCAAGGCCAAGGTTCCTTTAGACATCTCCATGTTCTCCCCTTGGCACCACCATCTATGGCATCTACCATTACTGCCTTCAAGAAGCTCTGCAATCTCATGGACACTGCATACAGTTGTTCGCAGTACCCTCAGTCATAATGGCCTAGTGGTCTAGAAGCATTACTCATAGAGACCATCCCTGTTAATCTACATATAACAATACAGTTTCTATTAGCTTGGTACCCTCTCAGCAACAGATTTAAAAAAAACTTATGCCAAGCTCTCTTAAGAACAGAATTCCTGCCCCTGGGACCAAGTCTATTTAATAGAGTTACATAATGCCCTTTTAACTCCCCAAGATTAGAGAGATATATTTTGCTCCACACTTTCCAGTTCTGTGCTAGTACAATGGGAAACCCTGTTTTGAGATGAATGTCAAATGAAGGCTAGAAAAAATAAACTACATAATGAAGTCAGGCTACAACAAGGACAAGCACTTCTCCAGCCTGCTCAATTAATAGACTGGTATAATGACCAAAATTCAGTCAGGGTAACTTTACCATAGGAATATAACAGATTCTATTCCCCCTGGATGCTTTGAAAAGGTCACCTATGGGAACCCCTAGTTTGGAACTATATGGCTTCCTTCTCTACATGACCTAGAGAGGCCTACTTACTGAAATTCTTTAAACAAATAGTATCTGAAACTCTTCTGGATTTCATACTAAGAGTAAAAGCCATTCTTTACAGAAAAATAACAGACCCTAAATAAAGCAGTGCTCTTACAAAATATTCTCTGTGAAGGAATGACACTGGAACACAGACAGGCTTTTCAGGGACTAAAAAATGAACATTAAGATAAATGGATCATGTCTACTGATGGCATTGCAACTGTCTCATATCATGCCTACTCTCTTCCCCAGGCTTTTGCAACCACAACACAGTACAATTCAAAATGCTTTAAGTGTGGAGAGAATGAGCACTGGAAACAAGACTGAAATAACCCAACTTCCCTTATACTCTCTGTTATGTTTTTCATCTAAGAGACAAGCCACTCCCACTCCCAGTGACCCCTGACCTCCTTCCCTGCCATCTTGGATTTATCTCTGTTTTCTTTCTTGGTGTGTGCACATGTCTCTCTCTTGGGGCCCCTCTCTGTCTCTCTCCTCCTCTTCTCTTCTCCTTCTTTCCCCACACACTCTCTCTCTCTTTTAAGTAATAAATATCCAATTCTATTCTGTATGATGTGTCTAAGTGCCTTCCACCCGCCGCCTGCTCATACCCTCCTGCATGTTGAGCCTCACTGCCTACTGCCACCAGGGACCTGCCACCATTTCCCGCTGCCAGCTGCTAGGGACCCACCAGCATTTTTTCTTATTTTAACTTTGTTCTTTGTTCTGCCAATACCTTAAACAGGATAAGGGACACCATATATTTCCATGCCACAGACACCAGTTGGAAACAAAGAGACCAGCTATGCCAGGATGTGGCCACCACCCAGCCTTCTCAGGGTTCCCCCTCCTAGAGACGACACCCACAAGTAAGCCAAAGGCAGTTTTGAGAACATACAGCCCTAATTCCATCAAACTGTGGTGTTTAATCTCATGCTTTTTATTATTAAAAAATAGCTGGGAATATTATGGTTTTCATATCTTTAAGAGACAAGCCACGCCCACTCCTGGCAGCAACCCCTGCCCTCC
Source organism: Bramus lutescens (assembly GCA_001685075.1). Lineage (NCBI taxonomy): Eukaryota > Metazoa > Chordata > Mammalia > Rodentia > Cricetidae > Bramus > Bramus lutescens. The sequence continues at coordinate 166,499 of LOEQ01002818.1, read as the reverse complement.
TTCCACGCCATCTTGGATCTCTCTCTGTTCTCTTTCTTGGCGCGCATGCATGTGTCTCTCTCGGGCCCTTTTCTGTCTCTCTCCTTTCTCTTCTCTCTTCCCCCCTCCTTTCTTTCCCCCTTCTTTAAGTAATAAATATCCAATTCTATTCTGTACGATGTGCCCATGTGCCTTTTACCCACTGCCTGCTCACACCTGCCAGCCTCAGCACCACATGGCTGGACCAGGACCTTCCACCAGCCACTTGAGATCTTGCATCAGCCCAGCCTGGGCCCGCCATGCACTAGCTACCAGACTAGCTCTGTGGGCCCCCTTGGGATCTTTGAGCATTTTTAAAACTCTTCCCAGCAAGTTTGTGATAACATAGAGCACAAGGGGTCTACTGTTCCCATTTATTCCCTCTGTTTTTTTTCCAGCTATAAAAGTCTTGGATAATAAATAAATGATCATGAGAGACCGCATAGTCCCATCAGTTGTGCCCCAGTGGGGGGTTCAATGTGGATGAACTTTAATTTGTCTTAGGAAAGTCTTGTCTTCCCTTGTGTTTAATATATATTTGAAATTTTTGTTGTCAATTTTTATTGAAAGTTTAGGCTGAGATTTTTCTAGCATATTATTGACCCAGTGGATTTCTGGGCTGTTCCACAAGGAATTTAAAGGTGGCAGAAGTTTTCCATCTTCATCATATTTGAATTTACAGTCTCTTCCACAGTGATATCCTGTTTTACAACATAGACAGGAAGACTTAGAAAGTTTTAAAAATGCTTGCAGGACCTGAGAAGCTGGAAATGCTGGCAGATCCCCAGCAGCAGCAGGCAGGCCCACA